>CAWUDS030003666.1:0-46669 GCA_963859935.3 Lathyrus sativus | reverse complement strand
TGTCCGCTTGGACTCTTAATCAAGAAAAACCCTTTCATAAGGTAATAAAAAACAGTCAGACAAGCTTGTGTCTTCCGTAGCCCGAACTACGTTTGCTCTGATCTTTCATGTTGTATGAAAGTACGTAGGCATAGGATGTGTATCCTAGCGAGCAACCTTCCCACCTTCATCCGTAGTTAGGCGAACTACGTTGACTCTGATTTCTCGCTCCAGACGGGAATACGTAGGCATAAAGTGCGATACTTTGCCGAGTCATTTTCTTTTCATTTTAACCTTGACCTTTAGAGTAGATAGAATACAATCCGTACCAGAAAACAAGCGTGGATTCCGTCGAGTACGACGGACGTGAGGGGTGCTAATACCTTCCCCTTGCGTAACCGACTCCCGAATCCAGGATTTGGTTGCGATGACCATTCCTTTCCCGTTTTGCGTTAGGTTTACTCTGAGCGTTTCCTTTCCCTCCTTTGGGATAAATAACGCACGGTGGCGACTCTTCTGTCATAGCCGGCGCCGATTTTCGCAGTAGCGACAGTGGGGATAGGGCTCATCTTATACATTCATATCACAAGCAAATTCAAAATAAGCCTAACCAACTCTAATTTCGAGGACTATGAATCTTGATTCAAGCAGGAAACAATATAGTATGTGTGTGCAACTGTGGTGTGGAATGAAAAGATTGCTCATGCATTGGGGGAGTGAAAAATCAAAACAGGTGTAAACAGGCCATGAAATTAATGCACACACATCACAAATAAGAATATGGATGAGATCAAACTCAAAGTTTAAGCATACTTCCATCAGAACAAAATTTGGCATGTTGGTTGAAATGTAAAACAGTTTTGGCAATATTGATGAGGCAGCAGGTCTGTTTTTTTTTTTGAAGAAAAAGGTTTGATGGTGCAAGTTGAAAAATAAGGGAGTTCCTGTCATGCAACTGATGTACACATATCACAAACATGCTAACTGTTACTATTATGCTCAAAATTCATGTTCATTCATCCCAATGCGAAAAACGGGTGTGTTGTTGGTAATCATGCTAGAAGTGGTAAAAGCAAACTGTTTTTGGAACAAACTGGTAATGCAAGCAGGTACAAGTCATGATATGTCATATAAACAACACACACATCACATATATGCCAAATGATGATGTTAAGATCAAGAATTAGACATACATCTTGCAAGGGAAAATCTGGTATGCTGTTGCAAAAAGTGTTTTGAACAAAATGCATTTTGAAGTTATGTAAAATTTTGATATGAGCCAACTCAACAAACAGTCATATACACATTTCAAACATGTCACTTGTGTTTGTGCTAAAAAAGAAAGAGTTCAAATCCTACTGCATTAAGAAGTGACCAACCAATTGCAATTGAAAGAAGTGGTTTTTAGAAAGGACTTGGTATGTAAACAAAGTTAAAATAAATGACTTAAATGACAAAGCAAATCTCAATGATCCCTACCATAACAGGCTGAGAATTCAGTAAATAGATTGAGCTTGATGAAATCAGAAGTTTATCAAATCTTGGAAAGAAATTGGCAAAAACATAGTTATCAAAAAAATATCATTCATCAATGATCTTGGCAGTGACATAATTTTAGGCCTCATGCCAACAACTCTTTTCATAGCAGAGCAGTATCTCATGATATTGACAATGTTAGCAACCAAGTTCAAGAAAAAGCTCAGCAATACAAACAGTCCACACAATGATAAATGAGGCATACACCCTAACCATGAGCTGACAGGCCTGCTAATCCTACAGCAGGTCTGAACAGAACCAATATCATTCTAAACTGCTAAACATCTTAAAAGCAAGCTTGACCACAAAGACAATCCTAGGATCACACATCCACCACTTAATCCTTAGCCAAAGCAAAACAAAACTGATACCAAGAATTCACCAATTCATTTTCAAGGGATCTAGACCTAACTGGTCTCACAGAGTTATCCAACAAGAGCAAAAACCTGGTGCGCACATAATCTGATCAGAAGGCAAAGCATGCCAGCAGCCCTGGCCTAAATGGTACTATCTACACCTTAATCCAATTAAAATCCTAAACACAAGCTGACCAACCTAAGGAAAAGATGAATTGACAAACTCAAAATGATCTCTAACATGATAATGTTATCCACACAACATCACCAACTCAAACATATCTGAATCTCTTAGAATAGGGGCAAACACTTAAAACCTTAACAGTATGCTTGCAAATCTAAACAAAAAGGTGACAGTCCTCTCCTCCCCTCCACCCTATGCCAATAGGTCCATAACAGCTAGCAACACTCTCTCAAGCAAAACCAACAACTAATCCTAACATGATAATCTGGCCTCCAATGTCTAAAAACCAACTGCCAGCCCTTAAACAGGTCAGTCAACAAACCCTTATAAAGAGGTAAGCCTTAATCACCCTAACACCTGCTAGTACCAAGATCCAAAACAATAGTGGACTACCAGCTCTAAGTGCTCTAAATGAAATAAAGCAGATGAAAATTAAACACAGTGGCCTATCAGCAGATTTGGGAAATAATCCAACAGCCAACCAAACACAAGTTGTGTTGACAGCCCTAGTCAAGTACAAACAGGTCCTGAATACTAATAGATGTCCAACTATAAATGAGTTCCCTAAAACAAAACCAAACCAAAAAAAAGTAAAGTGTGTGCACAAGTGGTTTTTTCAAAATAGCTTGACAGCTATGGGATGCAAACATGGTTCAGATGCAAAAATGACCTCATGTCAACAAACAACACACATACACATCATCAATGTAGACAAGAGTGAGTTATAACTCAGAAAAGATACACATTGCAAGCAAGGAAGATACTGGCATATTGTCATACCCTAAATTTGTCCTACCCATTTTCAAATGTTTGCGTTTTTTATTACTCTTTCATGTTTTACATTGCCCGCTTATTTCTGGTTATTTAGACATGTGCCCGCTTGCAATTGGGCGCTTTCCAAATTTTATCCTTATTTTTCCCAATAAAAGCGTGACACGTGGCTTAACGACTTTTTCTGTGAATATTAACTCTTTTTTAGATTTCTAAACTTTTTTCTTTTTAAAATATTAATAATAATAGTATTTTGTATATATATTAGATTATTTATGTTAATAATACTGATTAGATTTATATTAGTTTATTTGTATTATTTAACATTATACTAGTTCTTTATAGTTTAGTCAATTAGTTAGATGTGGTTATTAATTAAGTAATGTTAATATATTAGTTTTTTTTATATAGTTATGTTATTGAAATTATTAAGGAAAACTTAAGGAAAGAAAAGTAAGAAGAGGATCAGGATTGAGGGCCTGCGTTTTTGGCCCATGAAGAAAACAGAAGGAGTCCTTGGCTTTAAAAGGGGGTCGTTTCATCTTCTAAGGGGAGGAACCCTAAAACACTGTTCATCATCCATTAAAACTGAGTCAGCCGCCAAACCCTATCTTCCCCTCTCAATCATCACTGTTCATCTCCCTTTTTCGGCAAACCCTAGCCGCCGACGAACTTTCCCCTTTCTTAACCCTAAATCGCCGCTGTTACCTCAAAACATTCGCCACTATCTTCATCCTCAAACAATCATCATATCTGGAAAACCCCATTGATATCATATTCATCCCCTCAACGAACCTCTTCCATCTTCTCTCCCAAATCTGCCACCGAACCTTTAGTTCCATATATCCCTCACCATTTATTACTTCACATCAATTTCTGACCGAATCAAAACCTATTTCTCCTCCATATTTTCTCACAAATCATCTCCATTCCCACTCTCACTATCATCAATCAAACCTTCAAACTACCCTCACTAACGGCAAAGTCGGCTCCGACGATGACATCAATGATAATAACAATACAACATGGATGTGTTACGTTACCGCCAGGCTCAGTTCCAAAGCTGGTATTTGTGGCCTTCTAAATGAGTTGCGGGTTGTTGTTTTACTGGTTGATTTCTGGCTGATTTTTGTTAGGACGTTGTTGTTTTTGGTGGCTTGTATTTCAATTCTATATGCAGGGTTATTGTCCAGTTACTTCCATGAGCATCAGTGTCGCCTTCAAGTAGGAAACTCCACCATAATCACCGCGACTCCGACGACTCTGACGACTCGGCGACAACGACACTACAACAACAACAATTTATGAATGACCCGGCCACCTGTTGTTAACTTCATGTGCAGGATTTGAATCAGACGCGAGATGGGAGTCATTTACGTTTCAGTTTTGATAGCAACATCAATCCATTCTCATCTTCAATTCGATTCTGTCATATGGACTTCGTTTTCACTAATTCCATTTTAGTTATTATTTAGCAATGGTTACAAATGAAAGTTCTGTTTTGAAAACTGTTTTGAATATTGGTTTTTGTTGCTGACTATCGGTGCGAAATCACCGTGAGGTTGTTGTTATTTGTTCAGGTGATGCGGATTGGTTCTTGGAACGACAATCGACACCGTTGCAGTCAGAGTTGAAACAACGTGGTACCTCAAATCATATCAGAAATCCAAAGAGGGAGGCACTCTTCACAACTCGCTCCATCAACTCGTGGCAACAACGACGTGTCGATCCGGTGGCATATTGTATTTATGTATTGCTGATGTTTTGAGTTTATTGCAGGACTTGTTGAGTTGCAGCTAACACTAATCACGCTTATCACGGTGGATTGAGGGTTTTCGAACCAAAAGCGAATTGTGTTGTTGAAGCTCTGATTTAGATTTTGTTGTGTTACTTCGACAGGTATTCAACTGCGATGGTATTCTTCGAGATTTGGATTCTGAGACATTGGTTGATGAGGATTATAGATAAGAGTTGGTTGTTGCCAGTGCAGCAGTCGCGACACATCAAGTGCAGCAGCCGCGACTTCAAAATCCTACCCGGTTTGACAACAACACAACGGCAGCAAGTTTCACGAACTCGACAACCTCACACTGACAATATTCGACAACAACAGCGAAATCTTCGTGTAATGAAGCACTTCAGGAACTGAAACACTGGATGAAGTCTGAAAAAGAAGCTTGACAGGAGTAGCAACCGTTGTGGTCTCGATAAATCATCAAAGCCATTCAATCACTCGTGCATATCACGGCTCATGGATGTCATCACCTGTCCGAGTTTGTCATTTTGCCCAGACCTTATCAACCTCGCAGCAAGCTCCAAGCAGCGGCGATGTAGCGGCAATGTCGAAGCAACTTCAATAATATCAGCATCATCTCTCCAACCGTTCAATAAGCAACTTGGCACGGCTACGTCATAGCTCTTATTTTCAGATTGACAATGAATTTCGACGCTGTGGTAACATTACGGATACTGTTATTTTTCTGTCGAATCTAATTTGCTTTGCAAAGTTTACATTGTATGGCTGAGATTATTTTCAGATTTTTGAATTTCTTTTCCTGTTAGTCTGCTGCTATTGAAATGTTCACAGGGGTTGTTGGTGTGATTGTGTTCCTGTCATGAGAAACATACTGATTGCAGTAGTTGGAACCGGCAGTATTTGAATTCTGCAGTAGAAAGTCGAGTAGCCGCAACACGACTTCGCAAAGCAACATCATTGACAACAAGATGAAGAGCATCGATTACGCTGCTGCAGACTTGAGGTTTCATTGATTTAGTTCATACAAAGCTCCGTATCCAAAGTCGGCGTCGGTAAATCTTCGTATCCTTTGGTTCGATAGTATTCGGCGCCCGATTAGGCTTGATGGCTATTGTAGATTCGATGTATTTATCATTATTTTTAAGGCATTTTGTAGTTGTTTGTGTTGTTCTAAAACTTTGTCGAATATACGACGTGACGTCGTTAATATTCAGGCTTTTCTGTTAAAATTCAATATATATTAGGCATGTCCTGTTTTTGTTCTTGTATGTTTTTAGTTCTGTTACAATATTCAAAACAACAATAATAAACATCCTAATTCAGTGGTTGTTGCTATCGTTTATGTCGTCTGCGGCATTTTAACTTGAGTGTGCGCTGATAGTGTAACGTAATACTTCGGGTAGAGTGGCTTTATGTTAAAGAGGCTTTGTGGTTTAAGCTTTATCGATAAATTTTGTGGTAACAGTGAGAATTGCGTACGCACTTTGAATCTGTTGCAATATCGGTAGATTAAGGTTATATTATTTTGATGCTTCACAGTTCTGTCATTGAATTGCTGCTGTTATGTCATAGGGCTGTTAAAATTTGGATGATTAGTATGTTGCAGGATTTTATTTCCAATGTTTTTGTTGGGGTTTTAACATGCTATGTTGGAGGCTATAAGTTCTGAGAATTAACATATAGCATGTCATGGTTATTTGCAGTGGAAAATACAACTTGTTGATTAGCGTTTTGTTTTTTGTAAAAACAGTGGTTAAATTGTGAGCTTGTTAAATATTGCACAATTCTGATGTTTATGTGATTCTTAGCGGGGTGTCTAAAGATTATGTGTCGAATTAGTTCATACGTTTTAACATATTTCTCAGTGTGAATCTTATGGTTTTATTGTTTGTCATTATTTTGGTATTGATATTTAGTTATGAAAATGAAAATTTCATTCTTATTGTGAACAAGTCTAATGCTTGTGTGTGAGTAGTATATTTCTATGAATTGCGGTGACTTGGCCTTACTATTGATTTTATTTTTATTTTTATAATAAGTGGATTAAATTTATCTTTAGACTTGGGGAAAATTGGAGTTGGCCAAAGTTGTGAGAGGTTATGAAATAACGATATCATCATTACGGTTACTTTTCTACACCATATCATTGTAGTAATTTTTGTTGGATAAGTTTGGATTAGGACCAAGAGATTCTAAAAATTCGATTCGCTCTATTTCATTCTCATTCGATAACAAGGTACCCCTCTCTCTCCAAATGTAATATTTATTTATTTTACTTATGCACTAGTGTTTCAAGATCATTCTTAAAATTATATTTTCGATTTATCGAGTCCCTTTCCACCCATGTAAGTCGAGTGCTTTCAAAGTCTCGCCATCGACCTTTGATCACCATACACAAAATTTTAAAGCTTAATCTTGGGCTTCCTTACAGTGATACCTATTTGATCAACTACTTCTAGTTGGTCACTTAGAAGACTAGCCCACTTTGCTAGTGTACACGTTTAAAATTCAAATTCAAACCTCGACTCACCTTGAGTATTTTTCAAAGCAAATTAAATCTTTGAAGTCTAGCACTTCTTGGATTTTTGGACGAACATTATTGAGGTGCACACCTTAAATAATATGTCGTTCTACTTTTCGTTTAGTACGCTATTTTGGACAAAGAAATAGCATAGGAATCTAGCATTCTGTATGATATTTTTGTTGTTTATCCAAACATTTTCCGAATGAAAAAGGTGTTGTTAGGATCTAGCATCCAAATGATACCCCGATTAAGTTAGTTGTGAGGCTGACGTCTCATTTACTAAATAATTGTCAATTTTCAAATCCAATCTCGTATTCTCACTTCTCATACCGTAAACTCTTCATATCCTCGGTTCGATCCAAAATATTTTCAAAACATCTCCTCGATTCAAACTTCTAAAGAAGAAAGTTCTTGGAATCTAGCATTCCTTGAATCTTCGAGTGAATAATTCTTGAGGCACGCCCTTGAGTTATTATTTATTCAATCCTTCGACTTTTTTCAAACTCAATCATTTTTCAAACGCTCTCCTAAGTCGAATGCTCGTACGCATTCGCAACCCACGTTTCGCACACACTTCACAATTCCTCGTGGTTTCGATATCAGGGGCACCCTTAGGGACTAATATCGTCTCCTTACAATCTTAACCCTTGACACGTCGTCAAGTCGGTTCTATCTTCAATCAGGTCCTCGACTCGTTGTCGAGCCATTTTCAAATCAACTTCCTTTTGCCTCGCATCCCATTTTCGATTCGATCTTTTCACAAACGTTTTTTAAACTTACGAAAGAGGGATATTCCTAGAATCTAGCATTCTTTGAATATTCGAATGAGTAACTCTTGGGCACGCCTCCGGGTTGTTATTAGTTCATTCTTTCGATTTCAAAACATCCAACTCTTATCTTCAATCTATTCAAATCAATATTCGAAAGAACTGAGTTCTGGGGATCTCGCATTCCTTGAATTCATGAGTGACAAGCTCTTGAGGCACGCCCTTAGGTTGCTTGTCAGTCATTCTTTCGTCTCCAAACTCAACTTCAAACCAATTTGAACCTCTTCTCTTCGTGGTTGTTACCACGAACTACGACCGCTCTGATTCTTCATTCTCGTCAGAATGTAAGATACGTAGGCACAAGATTACGATGATCTTGGCGAGCTACCTCCCCTCCATTTTTCATTTCCCCGTATCCTTTTCGTGGTTGTTACCACGAACTACGACCACTCTGATTCTTCATTCTCGTCAGAATGTAAGATACGTAGACAAGATTGCGATGATCTTGGCGAGCTACCTCCCCTCCATTTTTCATTTCCCCGTATCCTTTTCGTGGTTGTTACCACAAACTACGACCGCTCTGATTCTTCATTCTCATCAGAATGTAAGATACGTAGGCACAAGATTGCGATGATCTTGGCGAGCTACCTCCCCTCCATTTTTCATTTCCCCGTATCCTTTTCGTGGTTGTTACCACGAACTACGAACGCTCTGATTCTTTATTCATTCTGGAATATAAGATACGTAGGCACAAGATTGCGATGATCTTGGCGAGCACACTTTTATCTTCCTCCATTATTCCCTCCACACATTCCCAACCTTTCCCGTAGTCGAAAAACGACGCTCTGATTTCTCATTATCGTCCGAATGAGCATACGTAGGCACAAGGGCCCCAATCCTTGGCGAGCACCCTATCTTCCAACCATCCCCATTTTCCCTTATCGTCTTTAACTTTTTATCCTACTAATTCTACCTTTATAATCGAGAAGAAAAACAAATAAACCTAGATAACACTCTCCACAAAATACCTTAAGAGGTTCCCGTTGAGTACAACGGACGTGAGGGGTGCTAATACCTTCCCCTGGCGTAACCGACTCCCGAACCCGGAACTTGGTTGCGACAGCCCTGTTCCTATCATTTCGTTTTTAAGAGGTTTTCTCAATATTTTCCTCTCCCGTTTATTCGGGAAAAATAAAGTTCGGTGGCGACTCTGTCGAACCGCATTTCCGCGCCTTTCACTCGAGGGTCGTTTCTCTGAAATGTCTCCGTGATTTTTCGAGGTGCGACACATATGGTCATGCTAAATTTAGATCAAAATTGCAATTTGATGATGAAATGAGAGAGAAAGCAATTATTGATCAAAACAATCATCACTACACATTGGAATCAAGTATATAAATGAGTTACAACTCAAAAGATTAGGCATATTGCAAGCAACAAGAATTTTGGTATGCTCATGGTGGTTTTTCAACTCAGCAATCTCAAAAAATGCCAGACATGAAAATATGATGTAAAGTGAGAAGTTGATGGACTACATACCTCTTGTAGACTATGTTGAGCAAGTTAGAACACAAAGAAATCCAGAGATCTTGTTTTTGGCACCATGTTGAAGTTTGCTTCCTTTTGAAGCAATATGCAAACCTTAGGACAGTTGGAGAAATGAACTTCACCACTTGTTTTTAATGCCTTGGACAGTTGTAATATGATATATATGAGGTGTATGGGTGATTAAAACAGCAAGAACAAGCCTAGACAAGCATTTGGCAGATTTTGAGCATAGTGGTCAAAGTAGATTGGTGTGAAAGTTGACTTTTGGGAGGAGGGTGATTTTGAGTGGTTTAAAGGCTTGGACACCTTCTACACAATATTTATGGATTGTGTGGATGGTTTTTGGTGAGTTTGAATGTGTGGAAATGAGTTTAGGGGCTGGACTGTCAAGACAGTTTTTTGTGTTTTTTTGTGATTTTGAGATTTTGTGAATTTGAAGTAAAGAGGGAAAGAGAGAAAGCTTGTGATTTCTCTGGTTTTTAGAGGGGCTATGATGTGTGGAATGAAGTAGGGGGGTGCTCTATTTATAGGAAAATGGGAGGGAAAGGACAAATTTGGAGGTTTCCTTCCTAAGAGGGAAAAGTTTGGCAATTTGGATCAAATCTTCCAAAAGGCACTCCTTGGCTTCAAATTGATCTGAAGTTAAGTGTAATGAGTATGCTAGAGGTGGCTGAAGTGAGGCTAGGGAGCTATAGGCATGGTTGCTTCTGATTTCCACTTTTCACCTTTTGCATTTTCTTGAATTTTATAATGCAAGTTGCATTTGCAACTAGCAAGCCATTTGCCTTGGCTTCAAATTTTTCATTTCCTCTGCATAACTTTCACACTTATACATTTCAAAACATCCAAATATCAGAAATAACAAAATCCAAGGGCTGAGAAAGGTCCAAGTGATCAAAGAATGAGTTTATGAAAAATTGTCAATGTGGGACTCAAGTGTTGAAACACCATCTTGCCAAATCCATAACTCTCAACTCACAAATGCCATTGAGATGTTCTAGTACTTTTTGGAAAGCCCTCAAGTAGCTCTAAAACATTCATGTTTTCATGAATTCCAAATTCTCAAAGGAGTTTGGCCAAAAAACCTCTCAAAGTTGCTAAAAAAAACAAGCTTAAAAGTGAAATTTCTTTAATTCATTTTCCCTTCTTGAAATGAATTTGATCATAACTCCAAATCTATGAATTTTATGATCATGGACCACTTGGAGACTTTTGTAGGATTTTTCAAGAGATTTCCAATGAGCTTTGAACCACTTCATTTGGATGTGAGGTTAAGGAGTTATGGTCTTGCCCCTTTCGAAACCCTAATTCCCGACTTTTGCGATTACTCCTCAACCTTTGATCCAATTGTCATGAAATTTTATGGGTAGATGCAATATGTCATAAGGAACATTTTTGATTCACATCTTGAGTTCAGATTCCTTATTGTTAAAGAGTTGACTTTTCAGTCAACCGAACGATCGATCGGTGGCTACCGAGTTGACTGTTGATGCTATGGACCTCTTGAGGCTTTGAAACTTCTTGAATGGACTTTATCAGGCCATATGAACACTATAGACCATGATCCCACCATAGTAACACCTTTTAAATCAAAAGTCAAACCACAATTGACTTTTCCTGCTCGAAAACCTTAATCGGGTATCCTGAACTTCACTGCTTTTGATTCCTGGGTAACAACCTCAAATTGGATTCATGCTTGATCCAATAGAATACTCTTGATGATTTGGAGACCCAATCTCAAAGAAAACCAATCTAAAACATTGACTGGTCAACCCTCAAAATCTCGATTTCGGCTGTACAAAACCCTGATCCTCCTGTAACTTGACAAAGACCACTTGGAAGGGGTTAAGGTTAGATAAACATGTGAACATGCTCCTAAAATGATGATGAAGATCTAAGGGGTCAAAATTTGGGGTATGACAGTTGCCCCTATTTAAATATCTTTCACTGGATGGCGGTGAGAGATGACAATCCTCGCAGAATCAGGGTGAAAGGTATTTAAATATAGCGAACCAAAAATTTTGTCCCTTAGATCCGATGGTATGCAAAAGGACAAATGCGGATATGCTATGAACCTAGATGATGCTTTATGATGCTTGAATGCAAGACTGATGCAGACACGCGAGCAAAGATAAATGACGGCAATACAACGAGTAACTACTCATGGGGGACCCAACACACTGGGGAAAGATCCAAGGCAAAACAAAAAAAATAGTTCAAACGTGACTAAAGATGCTTCTCAGGGGGATCTTTCACACAGGGGACGTAAGCTCCAACAGGGGAGACAAAACTTCATTGGGAAAACGGAGACAACACTCCGCTGGGGAAGAAGGCAATTCTCCACCAGGGAAATGAAAGAAAAGAGACGCAAACCACACTGGAAATAATCAAATGAGGAATTTACTATAACGAAGAGTTCGAACAGGATCTTCAGGAAAAACAGAAAAACAGACTTTGCATAGTGATAGCAAAATGGGGCAAGATCGCCAAAGACAATTGGACTTTCAAGCAATGCCAGTCACCATTAGACTTTAACAAAAAACGCCAGTCACCACTGGACTCTAACAGAAAACGCCAGTCACCACTGGACTGTAAAAGAAATGCTGCCAGTTACCACTGGACTTTTAAAAGAAAGCTGTCAGTTACCACTGGACTTTAAAAGAAAGCTGCTAGTTACCACTAGAATTTTAACAAGAAATGTTGTCAGTTACCACTAGACTTTAAATGAAAGCTGCCAATTACCACTGGACTTTTAACAAGAAATTCTGCCAGTTACCACTGGACTTTAAATGAAAGCTGCCAATTGTTGCACCCTAAAATTTGACCAACCGGTTCCCATATTTGGTTTATGTTTTGACGCATTTTTGCATTCGCATTCGCATACCGCATACAATGCATTTTCTCATTCATATTGGCTTTATCGGGATTACAACCCTTTTTTCACATTTCAGGCATTTCGAACCGGTTCGGATAATCGGAGGGTATTTTTGGGATGTTGTGCGCTTCCCGGGTATTTTCAGCTCGCGCTGTGGTTTTGAGGACGTTCCGGTGTCCGGATTTTGCCGTTGGTTCCGCTTTGGTCTCGTGTTTCCTTTTTATTGGTTTAATTGTCTTTATTTTCTTTTTAGGGTTCAATGGTCTTTTTCTATATTTTTTTTAAATAGGTTTTTTTATAGATTTTTAGATTTATTAATAGAAAATAGTTTCTTTGTTTTTTTAATAGACTTTAATAGCATTAGAAATATAGATTTTAAATAGAATAGACAAATAGATTTTGTCTTTTATATAGAATTTAATTGTTTTTTTTTTTTATAGATTTTCTCTTAGAATTAATAGTTTTTTTTATAGAAATTAATAGTTCTTTTAGAATTAAATAAGTATAGTTTTAATATAGAAATAATATAGATTTTCTTTTATTAATACAGATTTTCTTTTTTTATATAGGATATAATAGAATTTTATAGATTTATTAGTTTTATATAGTTTTATTAGACTTTAATAGGTTTTTAGAATATTAAATTTTAATATAGATAGATATTATTTTCTTTTTAGGTTTAATATAGTTTTAATATTATTAATTAGTTTTCAGTTTCGTTTCAGTTAGTCCATCTAATCATCACTAATCCATTTAATCCATTCAGTTTCCATTAATCACGTTCAGTATCATGTTAATTCATCAGTTTAATTGTCCATTATCAGAGTTAATATTTGGGCCACATTCTATTATTCAGAAAAAAAAAGCTCAATCTTTGCCAAGTGTATATAACAGAGTCCCACGTGTTATTTTCTAGGAGAGCCACATCATTTTCCACACTAACCCAGAATCTGACATCTCACACCCACTCACCCTCTCTCCTCCACACGTGGCCTCCATGCACATACTACCACCACCACGTGTCTCTCTCCCTCTCCCTCTGATTGCATGGCTGACACATGCCCCCCTCGCCTGAAGCCTCCACCAACCGGCATGCAAAGTTCGGTGGCCACCGTAACCTCTCACCGGCGACCACCGCAACCGTCGCCGGAATCTGTAACAATCACCGGAAAACCCAAAAATTCACCAGAAAACTCATCTTTCTTCTCCAATCTTCATCCCTCGATCTTCATTCAGAACTCATCAACGAAGAACATTCAAGAACGCATATCACCAGTTTTCCAGAATTTTTGACATTCATAGCATTTTTTCAGAAAACTATATCCAGATTCATAAACGTCATCAGCATTCTACCAATTTCCAGAAACCGATCATTACAATCATCATGATTTCGTAACAAGCCTCCAAACAGATTTCTTCAACGCATCCACAATGAACTCGCGTCCATCCTCCAAACGTATTCCGATCATCAACAAACTCCAAGATCTAACAAGATCTTTGTCCAGATCCGTGAATCTTCTTCCAACGCGTTAGGAATCCAACAAGATTAGCAAAAGATCTATTCAGCACCTTCAACCGAAGCTTCATCACCGAGTTCATCATCAAATCTTCCAAGCGCCTCAAGAATCATCAAAGCATCTCCAGATTCTTCGTCATCCATCAGGGTTTTTTTCTTCTCCATATTTTCTTCATCAAAGCAACTATATCTTCAAGAACTTCCGTCTTCAGATATTCTTCATCGCTTTAATAAAACTCCAAATCTTCAAAGCGCTTAAACGTCAAGATCGTCATCTGGCCGGTAACATTAAGATCTTCATAACTCTCCAGTTTTTTCAAGTATCATCATCATCGGTTCTTCGTCAAGAACAGTATTCTTCAGAAACCTTCATGAAGTTCTTCAAGGCGTACCACCATTATTTCTAGATGAACGGCTTTGATGAGAGTGAAACTGAGAGATCGGGTAAAGAATTTTGTGAAGTTGAAAGGTTTTAAGAGATTTGAGTTGAGATCAAAGGTTGAAAGATTGAGAGAGGGAGAAAGATTGGTGAAGTTTGTTCGAGAGAGAGTATCTGAGAACGGAAAGAAGAGAAGCGCCATTTGGGGTTCATGAACAGTGCAAGCTGAATTGGAGTTACCTAGGGTTTTGTTTGCTGAAGACTCTAAGATAGTGGACATGTGTTTGGGCCTTGCTGAGCCCGGTGTTTATTTTTGTTTCACACCTGCGTTTTCACTTTCTTCCCCCATCCCCGTGTGGATATTTTTGTGTGTGTATTGGATTATTGGGCTGGGCCATGTTTGCTGACCATTTACACTTCCCCTGATTATTGGCGTACCCCCCTCCCCGTGTGTGGTTTGTTTTGTGGATTGGGCTGGGCTTTTTGCTAGTTACTGACTGTACCATCCCCTGTAAATGCATCCCTCCCTGTTATTTTTGTTAAACTTTTTTATGGCAATTTAATTGTAATTGTTTTTTAGGTTAGTTTAATATTTTCTTATGATTTTAATTCTTAGAGTATATTAGTTAGAATTTAATTCTTAGAATATCATAATTAGAGAATATAGTTTTAGGTTTGTATTTTTTTAGGAATTATTTTTCTTTTAAAGAATTTTAGTTTAGTTAGAATATTTCCTAAATACTAGAATAGATATAGAATTTAGTTCTATTTTCTTTTAGGCAATTTAAATAAAATACCTTTAGAATAGGATTTAGTATATTTTGTAAAGAATTTAGGACTCAGCTATATTTTTTAGGAGAGTTATAGTGTATTTCTTGTTAGGATATAGGATAGTTTTTTTAGGAGATTTATTCTTACCATTTCTTTGATGTAGATTCTAATGAATTTTACGTTTAAGTTTTCTCTTGCAGGTAAAAGAAGAAAATATCCCATGACAAAAGCATCAAGAAAATGACAAAAATCAAAGGAGGAAATCAAAGGAGATAAACAAGCCAACGAAGCTTGCACTTGAACACGAAGACGAAGACCAACGGAACCCATTTCCGTGCAGCATTTTTCAGACTTTAGTTTTTTTTCCGCAACCGTCGAGTTTTGTGAGATCGTTAGATACGTAGGAAAAGGTTGTGGGAGAGTTCTTTCACTCAACCTGGATGTTTAGCATCACCCTTTGGGTGTTATACGAAGCATCCACTCCTACGATTAGGATTTAGCGTGTGCGAACCTTTCTTTCGCTTCTTGGCAATCGAGTCCCTTTCTCTTGCGTTGTGCAATCGAGACCACCCCCGTTTTAGCTGTAGTGGGCTGAACTACAGCTGCTCTGATTTCTCATATCTAATGAGAATATGTAGGCATAGGATGCGATATCCTAGCGAGCACACTAACAACTAACCTCTCTGTTCTCTCGCTGTTGTGCGATCGAGACTTTCCCGCTGACGACTGATTGTTTCCCTTTCTCTTGCCCTTGCGCATTTGAGACCAGACCGTAGTTGTAGTTCCCGTACCTCTCAAAACCAGTTCAATCTCTCACTCCTGTGTGAGAATACCCTGTCTAGCCGTAGTTAGCCTGAACTACGTAAGCTCTGATCTTCCACTCTGTGTGGAAGTACGTAGGCACAAGACGCGAAGTCTTGGCGAGCCAATTTCCTGTAGTTTCCCAAACTACGATGACTCTGACTTTCTCTCTTGAGAATACGTAGGTATAGAGCGCGACGCTCTAGCGAGTCAGTTTCCTTCCCGTTTAGATTTAGCAGCCGTAGATAGATTGTTTTGCATCCTTTAGACAAACCAAGCAAGCGTGGATCCCGTCGAGTACGACGGACGTGAGGGGTGCTAATACCTTCCCCTTGCGTAACCGACTCCCGAATCCAGGATTTGGTTGCGACGACCATTCCTTTCCCGTCTTTGCGGTAGGTTTACTCTGAGCGTTTCCTTTCCCTCCGTTGGGATAAATAATGCACGGTGGCGACTCTTCTGTTCATCCGGCGCCGATTTTCGCAGTAGTGACAGCTGGCGACTCTGCTGGGGACTGTGATGGTTCCCTATGCATTTGGGATCCAACGTCCCTTAAGAGAGTCAATCCTAGCGCTTTTTTGCTTGTCTTTGGATGTTTACCTTCTGCGTGTTGTATTTTACTGTATTTACAATTTCCGCACTTTCCTTATTATCTATTGCTGTTGTGCTGTTGGGTGGTTATTCCTTTGAGAGAGAAGCCAAAACCCATGCTTGAGTACACACATAGATTTAGAGAGAGAGTAGTGGTTAGCCTGCTTGCTTAGCTCGCACCAGCTAGCCGCGAAATCTCACTCGGACGAGATTCTCTTTGATGCTTCTTGCCTGGTGTTGCGGTGGAAATAGGATCACAAACTATTAATTAGTTCGAATCACAATTCTATTCACAACCGCTCTTTGATTTATCCGAAGGAAAAGGTCAAAAGAGGGAAAACCTATTTTGCATCGTAAACACAATGCGGGGAAAGATCTAGGGTTCGGGGGTTGGTTAAATTTAGGGAAGGTATTAGCACCCTAAACTTCTGTAGTACTCTACAGGAACCTTTTGTTCAGTGCTTACTATTTTGCTTTATTTATTTGCTTAAGGTATATGTACAAAAGATTAAAAGTGAGAAAGGAGACCTAAGGGGTTAATTCTAAGTTTACTCGGCAAGACATCGCATCTTGTGCCTACGTATCCTTACGGGAGTGGAATCAGAGTAATCGTAGTTCCCCTCAAAAGGGAGGTTAGAGACTTCTTGACTGCGGTCAAGGTCTCAAGGGGAATAAACGCATCTTAAGGACACGCTTACGTGGAGTGTAGAAACTCCAAATCTCTATGTTGAAATGTTAAGTTGTAATTAGGGTTAAATTAGGGATTCCACGGCGGGAAACCCTAAAATGAGCACGGCGGCTCTTTGACCTAATGCTAGGGGTAAAATGGTAATTTTGCCTGAGGCGAGGCATTTGTGAAAATTAGGGTTGAAAAGGTGTAAGGGTTTGAAGTTGAGGACTATTGGCACGGCGGCCAAACGGTTAGACCTAACTTTCGGACGTGTGTAGGTGACAAAAATATTGGTGGAAGTGTGATAATCGAATCATGCAAACAAAGAGATAATGTCATAATTTAAACCATGCAAGCAGAAATTTAAAGGAAGAATTTAAAGAGCGATTGTTAAGTTCGCGAGGTTACATGAGAGGAGCAGATACAATATGAACGAAAATTTGAATAAAATACACAAAATGAATGAAAGCGACGTAATAAGCTGCAAAATGAACAAACAAGGTTAATAGGCGAAAACGAACAATGGTCAGAAAAATTGTGAAACGAAAGCGCAAAATTTTGAGATTTTTATTGTTTATTTTTTACATAAAGAAAAGTTTTCAAATTTTTTTTTAACTTAAAGAAAGAGTTTTAATATATAAAAGTTAAATTTAATTTTTTCAAAAAAAAGTAGTTTAGTTTAATTATAAAAACTTATCTTAAAAAAAGGTTTTAAATTTTATTTTAATGAAAGATTTTAATTTTTATCTTTTTAAAAAAATTTTAAATTTTATTATTTAAAAAAAAGAAGTTTGTTATTTATTACTTAAAAAACAAGGCTTTAGTTATTATTTAAAAAAAGGTTTTATTATTATTTTAAAAAACAGGTTTTATTGTTAATTAAAAACAAAATGAAGATGAAAATTGATGGTAAAATAAGCCAAAATTGGGTTGGGCCGGTAATCACCTCCGGACCCAAACCCGTCACGATGGGGAACACAAAACTCAGGGTTTGGAAACCCTAATCATAGCGGCGCCGCGCTCGTCTTCATTCTCTCGTATCCTCTCATCTTTCCCTGAAAAAAAAGAAACAACAATCGTGAGAGAAATATGATGTGCTTACGTTTTCGATAGTGGTTCGGTGAAGTTTCTTTTGGCGTTTGAGCTTTGAAGAGTTTCGATCGGCCGATGATGTTGAATGTTGATGACGTTCAATCTGAGGTCGCGATGGTTTGACTCCGTTGAGGATCCGTAGACGAGGAGCTCCGGGGTTCCGTCGAAATTTGGGGTTCTTGGTTAGGGTTTCGTGACGAACGACCGCTTTTGGTGTTCTCCTCCTTTGTTCCCTCCCGAGCTCCCCCTTTTATCTGAGGTGATATGGTTCCCTTTTATATTTTTCTTGAATGGATTTTGTGGGCTTTGGATCTATGTTTGTCCAGCTTGATTTACTTTCTGATTCATCATTTCGATTTGATTTGATTTTCTTCCTTTTCTGTGTTTGCTCGAAACTGAGATTGGATTTGATTTGGGATTGTTTGGTTTTTCCAGATTGAGTTCAAATATGATGCTTTCTGATACGATTAGGATCTCATTTCTTCTTTTGGAACCTGATTGGGGTTTTGTGCTGATATGATCTTCTGATTCGATTGGATTTCATTAATTTGCTTGATTGCTCTATACTGATTCGTTTGACTGACTTGTTTGATTGATTTGTTTGATTGATTCAGATTGACTCAAATTGATTCAGATTGGTTCAGATTGACTCAATGGAGATGTTTCCTGATGCATTTGGATCTGACTCGAAACTTCCCTTTCCAGATTCGATTGTGTTTGGTCATTTTCTGATGTGGATGGGGTTGCCTTTTTACTCGATTTGTTCGATATCTGGATTAATTTGTTCGATCATGATACCCTGATTGAATTCATTCAGCCATCTGTCTAATATCGAATTTGGATGTCCATCTTCACGACTTTTCTTCTTCTTTTTTCAGAGGGCTGGTAGTTCAGATACGGTCGGATTGGTGTCGCCGAGGATGGTATACGGCGATGATGATGACATTCTGAGCCTATGACACTGCTGTTGCCTTTGATAATTTCTGCGGGGTTCTTTGGCTTGTGTGAACTGGGTTTTTGAACAGATGTGGTTTTGTGAATTTGTTTCACTTCTGAACTGATATGTTTTAGTTTTGTTCTGAGCTTGCTTCGTTCAGTTTGGTTATCAGTTGGAATTCACTTATGCTTTTCTATTCTTTTTTCCAGGATAGGTACTACGCTTTGGTTGAGTTAAACGCCGCCGAGGATGGTACGTGGCGATGATGACAGCTTGTCTGAGCCTGATGAGGGAACCTCTTCGATGAGGCCGCGGTTGCCATGAGTTCGGTTGCTTGATTGTTGGGCAATGATGTTTGCTGAGCCCGGTTTCCCGCACATGTGCTGGCTCGGATTTCAATTGCGGCAAGCTTATCCTTGTGTCTGTTGTTCCAATGACATGAATTCCATGATGCCTTGTGAGCTGAGTTCACGTTTGGTTCAGCTGCTGTTGTGATTTTGATGGTGCTGTTACGAGTGTCGTGATTTGTGTTGTTGCCTTATGCCACTTCGGTGAGGTTATTCACATTTTTTGTGACTCCTTTAACTGATGCTTTCTGGACTTTCGGTACACTGTTTGGATGCAGCTTGATGCAACCTGTTTTTGTACTTCATTTTCTTGTTCTGTTTGAACCTGCTGTTACCTCTTTCTTTGGATCCTGTTGGGCATGATTTACAGGATGTTTGCTGATGGTCTTTTGCGTATGAATTTGCCTTCTGAAATGTTATTTTGGTGCAGTTTGTTTGGAATTGATGCTGCTCTGTCTTGCATTTCAATTCTCTTATCCTGTTCAGGATTGCTGCAGTTTGATGCCTATGGCAACTTATGAATCATTTTGAGTTTTGAATGCTGAAACTGATTATTGATGTGCTTGTGGATTTTCAGGTGTGGGAAGTTTTGAAACCAAAGTTACTCAGACCTGCCGGCATCCGGGTCTGAGTCAAAACTTGACTATGTTGCCTTATTCTCGTATCAGTTTGGAAATCCAATCGCGGCAAAACGAATCAGTCCCACTTCATTTATTTTTTCCTATCTCTCGGATGTCCCATATTGATAAGAACATGTATTACCTGATCTGACGCCCACGGTGCGGATCGGTAACGGGGGTAGGACGCAGCTTCGGTTGTGCCACTCCCGGCACTCGATGATGACATTGTTCTGAGAGTGTCGAAAAAAACTTCTAACATTTTTCTGTACTGTTTGTTTTCTTTTGATGTGCAGATTAGCTGAGGATTCATGGAGAAGTTCAAATACAACATGAAGACCTTTAGATGCTCTTAGGATTTAGGATAGATGCTTTAATGTAATCCCTTAGGATTGAGAATTTTAATGTACTTCCTTGTAACAGCACTTTATAAAATATGAAGCAACATCCACTTCTTGTATGATGATATTATTTATGAAATAAAATTCTCAAAGTTTTGAATTTATTTATATTTTATTCTTAGTTAAAAAATATAAACAATTGTGAATAAATCCACAAGTATTTAAATTCATTAACATAGGCATAAAACATAAATATTCCCAAGTGGTATTCTTATTAGTGCACTCGTCTCATTTGTAATCCTAATCTCATCATCCGATTAAAATGTTAACCAATCGTTTCATAACCAAACACATATGGGCACCGTAATCACAACATTTTCAGCATCAACAGCAAAACTAATCGTAATTAAATTCCAACTGACCAAACTGCTACAATCTCAATATGATCAGAACTGGTGATAGATAAATGCCTCAAAACCATAACGCGTCAAATGCCTCAGAATTTTAATAACAGCCCGTCTTCAAGGAACTGGTAGAATTTGTGTAAAATGACCAAAATACCCCTGGGACCCAATCTGCAAAACAAACACCTTCATAACTTGTTAGTGGTTAGCAAATGTACATATGAGATGACATGCGAAATACCTGACTAAATGTAAGGGTAAAATTTGGGGTATTACAGTTGCCCCTATTTAAATAGCTACACCGGACGATTTGAGTGACAGAGACTCGAGGAAATCGTGGTGGAGCGATTTAAATATAGATAACCGAAAATTTTGCCCTTATATGCGATGATACGCAATGCTATGGACAAAGCGAGGACCGCTTAATGCAGATGATATGAATATGATATGATACGTATGCTGGAATGATGAATATGAAAATGATGACAAGCGCCATGAGGCAGACGCTACGAGAAGAACACAATGGGGAAAACGACGTGCTGAGACACAGTACAACACTGGGGGATCCTAAAATGATGGTCAACTGGTGCGAACACGACCAATTGTCATTTGGGGACGAGATTCTTAAATGGAGATGACACGTGTGAGACGGCCTCCACTGGGGGAATCTTAAAAATAAAACTGTACGATTGTAAGATCGATTACAAACTGCTGGAGCATTGAGCAAAGAATAACATCCAAACTTCTGTAAACTATCTCTCGCGACAGGATCAAACGGACTTTTCGGGAATCCGTATCAAATATACAGGGTAAAGACCCGCTGTATGCCAAAATAAATGGACTTTGATGGGAAATGCCCTGATAAGCTTCTCACGGGGGAATTGTTACTCATCGTTGGGAGGGACTTATATGCCAAAATGGATAAGCACTCAAATAAAGAGGCTGTTGCTTATCTGATAAATAAATCTTCTCGCATTTAGGGTCGATGCCTGGAATACGATTCTGATTTTTTTCTCTTACTGACGGATAAATAAACTTCTCTATGCTTCAAGATCGTGCTCTCCTGAACATAAAAAGGGTAAACTGAACTTCATCATACCTCAGAATCGTGCTCTCCTGAATATGATTCCGCTCTCTCATGTAAATGAAACTCTCCATACTTCAGAATCGTGCTCTCCTGAATATGAAAAGGGTAAACTGAACTTCCTCATACTTCAGAATCGTGCTCTCCTGAATATGATTCGGCTTTCTCGTGTAAATGAAACTCTCCATGCTTCAGAATCGTGCTCTCCTGAATATGAAAAGGGTGAACTGACCTCCTCATACTTCAGAATCGTGCTCTCCTGAATATGATTTGGTTGTAAATGAATTTTTCCATACTTCAGAATCGTGCTCTCCTGAATATGAAAATGGCTAACTGAACTTCCTCATAACTCAGAACCGTGCTCTCCTGAATATGATTCGGTTGTTTCTTGTAAATGAAATTCTTCATAAATTTAGAATCGTGCTCTCCTGAATATGAAAATGGATAATCGAACTTCCTCATAACTCAGAATCGTGCTCTCCTGAATATGATTCGGCTCTTGAAATTTCCTCATTTTTCAGAATCGTGCCCTCCTGAAAAACGGCCAATTGAACTTTCTCATAACTCAGAATTGTGCTCTCCTGAATATGATTCCGCTCCTTCTTTTACTAAAGGATAAATGAACTTCTTCATAATTTCAGAATCGTGCTCTCCTGAATATGATTCCGCTCAAACCTCCCCGTATCTCAAGATCGTGCTCTCCTGAATACGATTTGGTTCATACCTCAAGACGGCAGGTAAATGGAAGCCCAACTGCTCCATGGAGATGGCCATTTGCTGCGAGTCATAACGAGGATAGGATCGACCTCTTAGGTGAGAAATGTCGTATATTGATGCGGTAAAATGTAAAGTGTAAAGGGTTGTTGTAACATGTAGGATTGTAAAGTGTTGTACTGATATATTTTCTAGGTGTGAGCTGGCGTGTATCTGTAAAGGATTAGTTGAAAGATAGTGCAAAATAAATGCACGTCCGGGTGCAGTGATAAACTTCTCGGGCGAGATAGTAGCGTATCTGTCCATGGTATGGTGAAAATTTTTAGATGGTGCAAAATAAATGCACGTCCGGTTGGGCTCGACGACCGACAAGACTGAGATTCAATCTAAGATCGAGCTAGAAAGAAGACTAGTAATCAATACTCCATCGAGGGAATGATCTCGAAGGGTAAATATCTAATCCTGGCGAGGAAAGATAGCTGAAGTAACCGTCATCCACGAGGATCGAGCTCTGTGGGGAAACTGGAAACAAGTAGGTATTTTATGCTTAAGGCTGACAATCTATTTGAAGAGAATGGACCAACCCCAGTTACTCGGCGGTAACGACCAATGATGGAGACACAATGAACCTGTGCATGTTAACGCATAAGTTACTGCGTATGTTAACATGAATGTATGTTAATATGAATGTATGTTAGTGTTTATGTAGGCAAGATGTTATGAAATGAGTAAGCAATGAGTATGTAATGAGTACGTAATGAGTATGTAATGAATATGTAATGAATATGTAATGAAATAGGCATGTGATGCCTATGCCCCTGTGTATGCTGACGAAACAGACTAGAGACGGGACGAGAGATGAAATAAACATCTTGACGGAAATACCCTGCGTTCTCTGCAACCAATACGTCAACCATGGGAGGAATGGTAGGACCAAAGCTGGTTTCAGAATTCTGAATTTTCTGGGGAGAAGGTAAATTGCTTGGGTGCACAGTATCATGTCTTCACATGGGGAGAAGGAAACCTGAGGGACACTTTCGAGTTACCTGAAAAGGCTGTCAGCTTATAGTCTCGCTGGGGACTGTGTTAGAGCAATGGTTTGAAAGTGTTCCTGCAATAATGATATTTCCTGGGAATGAAGAGATCCTTTCGGAATTTCCACTAGTCAAAGTAATTTTATTACATTTCAAATTGGTTGTTTTTGAAAAACAGTTTTGAAAAATCTACAACGCACCTTTCATTTCCAAATTTTAAAAAATAAATGCATTTTGCATAACAATAGAAAACAAAGAGCAATGCACCAAAGAATGTAAGTAACGAGATGGTTTCTTTTATTTAAAGGGCGGTAGCTCGCTGAAGGCATAGCTCCACAGATGATTATGTTTTGAAATTGGCAACATGGGAAAAAGTTACATCGAATCCAATGGCACCTACTGACACTAATAACTAAGACTAATCCAGAATCCTGCTTTGGGCAAGGATGAAAGAACTGAAACGTGGCTCTTATGCGAAAAGTGTGTTCGAGATGATTAGTGTATTCTGATGCAATGAAATGCCTTTGTCCCTGACTTTTGCCTAGACCTCCCTCTCGGGTTTTCAATCCACCGGGACGCTCTTTTTTGCCTAAGCCGCCCTTTCAGGTTTTCGACTTAGCGAGCTTTTTATTATTATTTCTTCTTCTTTTTTTTTTTTCTTTTTTTTTTTTCAACCCTTACTTTTGCCTAAGTCGCCTTTTACAGGTTTTCGACTTAGCGGGTTTTTAGGCATAATATTTTCGGACTGCATCAGAATTCACGGGGTGGGCAAGCTCTTCACCATCCATTGTCGTAAGTATCAGGGACCCTCCGGAGAAAACGGTCTTTACAACAAATGGGCCTTCATAATTGGGCATCCACTTTCCACGCATATCTTTGTGTACTGGTAAGATCTTTTTGAGTACGAGCTCTCCTTGACGGAACTCGCGGATACGAATCTTCTTATCAAACGCTCTTTTCATCCGTTTCTGATATAATTGCCCATGGCACATGGCTGTCAAACGCTTCTCGTCAATGAGATTCAACTGATCCAACCTGTCTTGAACCCACTCAGCTTCCTCAAGTTCAGCCTCCATTAACACTCTTAACGAAGGTATCTCTACTTCGATGGGGAGCACGACGTCCATTCCATACACCAACGAGAAAGGTGTTGCCCCTGTCGAAGTTCTCACTGAGGTTCTGTATCCATGCAAAGCAAACAGTAACATCTCATGCCAATCTTTGTAAGTCACAACCATCTTTTGCAGGATCTTCTTGATATTCTTATTTGCAGCTTCAACGGCTCCATTCATCTTAGGACGGTACGGAGAAGAATTGTGGTGAGTGATCTTGAAACTATCACACAGCTCTTTCATAGTCTTATTATTCAGATTGGTGCCATTGTCAGTTATTATCCGGCTTGGGACTCCATAACGGCAGATGATCTCTTTCTTGATGAATCGGGCAACCACTTGCTTGGTCACGTTGGTGTAGGAGGCAGCCTCTACCCACTTGGTGAAATAATCAATGGCGACAAGGATGAAACGATGTCCATTAGAAGCTTTCGGCTCGATTGCCCCAATCATGTCAATGCCCCACATAGAGAACGGCCATGGTGAAGACAAAACATTCAACGGCGGCGGAGGTACATGCATTTTATCAGCATAAATTTGGCACTTATGGCATTTTCTAGCGTATTGGATGCAGTCGGCTTCCATGGTTAACCAATAATACCCAGCCCTTAACATCTTCTTGGACATAGCATAGCCATTGGCATGAGTTCCGAAGGTCCCCTCATGAATTTCCTGTAGTAACATGTCCGCTTCCCGTTTATCAACACATCTGAGCAGGACCATGTCGTGATTTCTCTTGTACAACACACCATTACTGATAAAGAATTTGGACGCCAATCTTCTCAATGTCTTTTTGTCCAGACCAGTAGCACCATCGGGATACTCCTGCTTGACGAGATAGTTTTTGATATCATGAAACCAAGGCTTTTCATCCACCTCGACTTCTTCGACCATCTGACAATAAGCGGGCTCAACCTTGCGCTCAATATGGATAAGAGGTGCTTCATTAACGAATTTAACTTTCCACATGGATGCTAACATGGCTAAAGCATCAGCTACGTGATTCTCGGATCTAGGAACATGTTCGAACTCTACCTCGTCGAAATACTTGATCAGCTCAATAATATAGTCCTTATAAGGGATCAGCTTCTCATTCTTCGTTTCCCATTTGCCTTGTACCTGGTAAATAACCAAGGCTGAGTCACCACTTACCTTAAGAAGTTTGATTCGGAGGTGAATCGCTGCTTCGAGGCCAAGAATACATGCTTCATATTCTGCGACGTTGTTAGTACACTCAAAGTCCAACCTCGCTGTAAATGGAGTGAATCCACCCTTTGGGTTCATCAAAACGGCGCCTATACCATGCCCATTGAAATTCGAGGAGCCATCAAACATCATCTTCCACCAAAGACCTGGTTCTGGACCTTCGCTCGGATCTGGCTCTTCACAATCTCTTTTAATCAACAAAATATCCTCATCAGGAAAATCGAGCTTAAGAGGTTCATAATCTTCAACTGGCTGGTCTGCAAGATAATCAGATAAAATACTACCCTTAATCGCCTTCTGGGGTACATACTGGATGTCATATTCGGATAACAACATGTGCCAACGGGCTAGCCTCCCGGTTTGAGCAGGTTTTTCAAAAATATACTTGATCGGATCCATTTTAGAAATCAATAACGTGGTATGACAGACCATATATTGCCGAAGGCGCTTAGCGGCCCATGCCAATGCACAACAAGTTTTTTCCAATGGTGAGTATCTGTTTTCGCAATCGGTAAACTTCTTGCTCAGGTAATAAATCACATGTTCCTTTTTCCCAGTCTCATCATGTTGTCCAAGCACACAACCCATAGACTTCTCAAGAACAGTAAGGTACATAAACAACGGTCTTCCAGGTACAGGAGGGATCAGAATAGGGGGATCTTGCAAATAACCCTTAATTTTCTCAAACGCTTTCTGACAAACAGGGTTCCACTCAACCGTCTGACCCTTGCAAAGTAACTTGAATATCGGCTCACAAGTAGCGGTCATATTGAAGATAAACCTGGAAATATAATTCAAACGTCCCAGAAAACCTCTAACTTGTGTCTCGGTTCGCGGAGCTGGCATATCCTGAATGGCTCGGACTTTGTCAGGATCCACCTCAATCCCTCGCTGGCTAACGATGAAACCAAGCAATTTCCCAGATCTGACACCGAAGGTACATTTAGCAGGGTTCAATTTCAACTGATATTTCCTGAGTCGTTCAAACAATTTCACCAAATGGTCTAGATGCTCCTCTTCACTCTGTGATTTGGCTATCATATCGTCCACATACACCTCAATCTCTTTGTGCATCATATCATGAAAGAGAGTGGTCATAGCGCGTTGGTAAGTTGCCCCTGCATTCTTTAAACCGAAGGGCATGACTTTGTAGCAGAAGGTTCCCCAAGGAGTAATGAAAGTAGTCTTCTCTCGATCATCTGGATCCATCTTGATCTGATTATAACCAGAGAAACCATCCATAAATGAGAACAACGCAAAACTGGCTGTATTGTCTACCAGCGTGTCAATATGTGGCAGTGGGAAGTCATCTTTCGGACTCGCTTTGTTCAGATCCCTGTAGTCTACACACATCCTAACTTTACCGTCCTTCTTAGGCACTGGCACGATGTTGGCAACCCAATCTGGATATTTTGCGACTGCCAAGAAACCTGCATCCAACTGCTTTTTAACCTCATCTCGAATCTTCAAAGCCATGTCGGGCCTCGTTCTTCGAAGTTTCTGCTTGATAGGCGGACAATCCGGCTTAAGTGGCAACTTGTGAACAACAATGTCCGTGTCTAGGCCCGGCATATCTTGATATGACCACGCAAACACATCAATATACTCTTTTAACAACTCAATCAACCTCGGCCTAATCTCCGTCCCAAGCATTGTACCAATCTTGACCTCTTTCTTGCTCTCATCTGTACCGAGATTAATTAAGTCCACCTGCTCTTTATGCGGTTGAAGCTCTGTGTACTCGTACTCAATCAATCTTGTCAGTTCAGCGGGTACTTCAAAATCTTCTTCACCCTCGTCCTCAGCTTGATTGATGGGTGCATCCCAGTCAGGAGTGTCAGTAAAGTCATTGGATCCAACAAGGTTTACGATATCTCTGCATGATGGAAGGCTTACTTAATTAAAATGCTCGAAGATATGTAAGAATGAAATGCTGTTTTTTTTATTATTATTTTTTGGGAAAAAGGTTGCCAATTTCATTTTTAAAGGTGAAAACGAAAAACGCAAATGAAACAAGGTGGAATTGAACAAAATGCTTTTATTAATATCCTTTTAGGAATGAAAAGGTGGCCCAATAAAAGACCCCATAGCCTTGGGCAGAGCTACGGATTTTTATTTGTAAATGTAAATGAAAACTTTTTAAAAAGTAAATTACTTTGACAAGGGAAAAATAACAGGGATCTCTACGGCCTCCCAGTTGTTCAGAACTGCATCACCCTTAAACACCAGGTTGCTCAGCTCTTCATGTTCCTCACAGTCGCTGATGGCGTTGACTTGGAAACCTCCGCTGACAAATACCTCTTGGATAGCCTTCGGACGCCCTTCGACAGTTGTGGTAGCTCCATTATGAGTTGGTTTGTAACCCAACCCAGAGCGATCAGTCTTGGTCTTGACATCAATTACCTCTCCCCAACCTTCGGGAATGCCCCTGTCAATTGTTGCTTTGGTACTCTTCAGAGATGCAAAAGATGGATTACCCTGGCCCACTGTCTCTTCGACTTCTAGCAGAACGGCATTGGCGATCTCAAGTGCTTGAAAGGAGATTTCTAAAGCATTCTCATCGGCCTCGATGTAACGGAACGAAGACAGGTTACTGACCATCAGATCCTCCTCACCGTGTATAATAACCAACTTTCCATCGATCACGAATTTTATCTTTTGATGTAACGTTGAGGTCACTGCCCCAGCGGCATGGATCCACGGCCTTCCAAGTAAACAACTGTAATTGGGATTAATATCCATGACTTGAAACGTGATATTAAAAACTTGCGGACCGATCAGGATAGGAAGCTCAACCTCCCCCATTACCGATCGACGAGAGCCATCGAAAGCCTTGACAACCAAAGGAGTAGGTTTCAACACAGTCTCTTTACAAGCCAACTTATCAAGAACCCTCTTGGGTAGAACATTCAGAGAAGACCCAGTGTCCACTAGCACTCTCGCTAAATTGTCCTCCTGACATCTTACCGATATATGTAAAGCACGATTATGGTTCGGACCCTCCTTCGGTAACTCTTCATTGCTGAAACTGAGGGTGTTACAGGCGGTCAGATTGGCAATCACACTATCAAACCGACTGGTGCTGATGTCTTGATCCACATGTGCTTGAGTCAAAACTTTCTGCAAGGCCATCCTATGAGCGGGTGAACTCATTAACAGAGATAAAATCGAGATCTTGGAAGGAGTCTGATGAAGTTGATCGATAACTTTATAGTCACTTTTCTTGATGATCCTCAAAAATTCATCATTTTCATCATTCGTGACGACTCCTTTACCTTTGTCTTTGGCAGGCACTGGGGTACTAGTTATTTCCTTAGGTGGGACCTCGTTGGAATGGGGAGTGTACACACGGCCACTGCGAGTCATCCTGCTTACCTCTGCGATATTGGTCACCGCACCCTTAGCCTCTTCATTTGGAATAACCTTCCTAGACTCCTTGTCAATCATCGTCATGTCATATTTCCAAGGCACAACTTTAGGATCACTGAAAGGAAACGGACTTGGTCTTCGAATAACTATAGGCTTAGGTTGATTCACCTCAGGGATATACGACTTCGGTATATCGAACACGAGATTGGCGGAGCCTGCCCCTGATAGATTAAACACTGGTACCTTACCCTTTGATTCGGGCTGATGGAAGACAGGCTCAACCACAGCGACCTCATCTTTCTTGTATTGGCTTGTCACTTGTAAAACACCCTCATTAATTAACCTCTGAACATCATTCTGAACCCACACACAACCCTTAACACTGGCTTCACAACTTACGCATGCAACGTGGGAAGTATCTACCAAACCAGCTTCAAACAGTTTTGAATGGAACATCTTGAGAGGAGTCTTAATCTGTTCAACGTCAAGGGCGTAACCTTCTCCCGAACCAGCACTAATGGCATTGACACTCTCATGGTTAGGAAAAGGGTTCTTCTTAACATTCGGTTGAGGATCTTCAAATGACAAAATCTTCTTTTCCAGTAAATCCCTGACAATATTTTTGAGAGCATAACAATTCTCCAGATCATGACCAGGCGCACCCTCATGAAATAAACAATGAGCGGCGGCGTTGTAATTAGCGGGTAGAGGATTAGGAGGCGGACCTAAAGCCCGAGTAGTGATGAGACCCTGCTTGACCAAAGAGGGATACAACTCGGTAAAAGTCATCGGGATCGGCGGACAAGGTTTATACGTTCTTCTGTTCGGCATATTCTGGCGAGGAGCCGGACTCTTTGGCTGTTGAGGAGCAGGAGCGTTGGGCGCCTGTAGATAGTTGACAGGAGGCGGATAAACAGGAGATTGTTGCATAGGTTGATACATGGGAACCTGTTGATTGAAAGAAGGTGTAATAGCCGCCACATAGGGTTGTTGAGCATATTGGACTGGGTACCCTTGAGGTTGAGCATAACTTTGCGGATGTCGATAAAAGCGTTCTCTTGGTCTACCAGAGGATATAGCATTAGTCTCACCCTCCTTCTTTTTCTGGGAGTTATACGGAGGTTTCTTCGGCTGATCCTTAGAAGCACCATGATTATTTGTCATTTTACCACTTTTCATACCCAATTCAATCTTGACACCCACAGCAACGATGTTGGAGAAATTTGAAGTCACACTACCCACCATCCTCTCGTAAAATTCTGGACGGACCGTGTCGACAAACCAATCAGCTAACTCTTTCTCGGTCAAAGGAGGTTCTACCTGCGAAGCAGTCTCTCTCCACCTTTGGGCATACTCTTTGAATGACTCAGAATTCTTTTGTGACATACTCAGCAACTGTCTTCTGTCAGGAGCCAGATCCATATTGTACTTGTAGTGTTTGATGAAAGCGTCAGATAAATCTTGAAAACTCTTGATGCGGGACTGGTCTAAAGTTAAATACCACTTGGAGGAAGCACCCTTCAAACTATCTTGGAAGCAATGAATCATCAGTTTATCATTCTCAACATGGGCAGCCATTTTGCGATAATACATGATCAGATGACTCTTAGGACAGGTGGCACCTTCATAACGATCGAAATTCGGAGTTTTGAACTTCGGGGGAATAACCAAACCCGAGACCAAACAAACATCCCTTGCAGCAGTCCCAAAAATTTGATCGCCCTCTACTTTCTTCAATCTCTGGACGATGGTGTTTACTTCCTCACAAAGCTTATCATGTTTCTCATAACCCTCAACATTCTCATCAAGATTATCAAAAATTGTCTCATTGAAGTACGGTTGCGCGCGAGTGTGTACAACCGGTGGTGCAAAGATAGGAGCCCCCCTAGAAACTTCAGTGAATAAAGGCACAGCTTGCTGAACAGGCTGATTAATTGGAACAGTGGCTTGAGGAGGCACAAAACCGGGAGCAAGACCATAAGGTGGGTCCCTTGCTACGGTCACACTTGGTGGAGGGTCCACAGTAACGCCGGTAATCTCAGAAACAACAGTGGGCTGAGTATCCATCTTAGCATTCATGACATGTAACAATTCCATCATACGCCCCATACCTCCTCGAAGGTCTTCAAGTTCATTGCTAAGGCGATCAATCTCTTTTGCCTGATCCTCCATTCTCTTCCGAGTTTGAGCTCTGGTGTTGTATTGGTGCCGCGAACTCAGGGTGACGAAACTGGAAGGCGAGAGAACCGAACATGAGAAAACGGAAGACACATGCAATGCAAGAAAGTAAATGATGCTATGATGTAAATGAAAATTTCATGGAATTCAAGCATTTACGAATGTCGTGGGGTACCAAGGAAATCTTTTTCTTGTTTTTCATTTTATTTTTTTATTTATGGTATCCCGCGGTATCCATAAATGATATTTGAACTCCATGAAATACAATGCAATGAGATGCTTTATGGATGCAATGCATGAAAACACACAAAGTCCTAGGTTAAAGGACGTGAGCGGGGTCAAGGTCTACCCATCCCAAAAGGAGTGTACTATAGGTTAGTTGTACCTGCCGAACAAGGTTCTACGAAGTGCCCAAAGTCATCAGCCCATCTTTCGGATATTATCAACCTTCCGACTGACTCAGGGGTTAATAATATTCTCAAGAGAACCTCTTTTGAGTGTAGTATCGCGTAGCAGCCGTTGTAAGATTACTCCCACATAGCTCCCGCACTACGTCCTAAATAAGGCCAAGGTGGTGTTAAGGTACTACGGTCCTCAATATCACAGACTCCAATCGACCATGGAAAAAGTTTTCGCGATTACTCGTTCAACCGAACCATTTTCGAAAGGGTCTCAACTGAGCGGAGATTCTCGAATCAGCTTGGTCGGGATTCAACTCCCTATAAGCCTCATCGAATATATCCCCATCCTATAATAATGTCACTAGTCCGGGCGTAGGACTTTATCTCACAACACGAGGAACAGTCCCAAAATCAAAGCACAAATATATACATGCAAATGAATAATAACACAAATAGTAATAAATATGAAAAAGTTAGGGATAACCCTCAAAAATTAAGAACACTCCCCAGTGAAGTCGCCATTTTCTGTTGCGGTGGAAATAGGATCACAAACTATTAATTAGTTCGAATCACAATTCTATTCACAACCGCTCTTTGATTTATCCGAAGGAAAAGGTCAAAAGAGGGAAAACCTATTTTGCATCGTAAACACAATGCGGGGAAAGATCTAGGGTTCGGGGGTTGGTTAAATTTAGGGAAGGTATTAGCACCCTAAACTTCTGTAGTACTCTACAGGAACCTTTTGTTCAGTGCTTACTATTTTGCTTTATTTATTTGCTTAAGGTATATGTACAAAAGATTAAAAGTGAGAAAGGAGACCTAAGGGGTTAATTCTAAGTTTACTCGGCAAGACATCGCATCTTGTGCCTACGTATCCTTACGGGAGTGGAATCAGAGTAATCGTAGTTCCCCTCAAAAGGGAGGTTAGAGACTTCTTGACTGTGGTCAAGGTCTCAAGGGGAATAAACGCATCTTAAGGACACGCTTACGTGGAGTGTAGAAACTCCAAATCTCTACGTTGAAATGTTAAGTTGTAATTAGGGTTAAATTAGGGATTCCACGGCGGGAAACCCTAAAATGAGCACGGCGGCTCTTTGACCTAATGCTAGGGGTAAAATGGTAATTTTGCCTGAGGCGAGGCATTTGTGAAAATTAGGGTTGAAAAGGTGTAAGGGTTTGAAGTTGAGGACTATTGGCACGGCGGCCAAACGGTTAGACCTAACTTTCAGACGTGTGTAGGTGACAAAAATATTGGTGGAAGTGTGATAATCGAATCATGCAAACAAAGAGATAATGTCATAATTTAAACCATGCAAGCAGAAATTTAAAGGCAGAATTTAAAGAGCGATTGCTAAGTTCGCGAGGTTACATGAGAGGAGCAGATACAATATGAACGAAAATTTGAATAAAATACACAAAATGAATGAAAGCGACGTAATAAGCTGCAAAATGAACAAACAAGGTTAATAGGCGAAAACGAACAATGGTCAGAAAAATTGTGAAACGAAAGCGCAAAATTTTGAGATTTTTATTGTTTATTTTTTACATAAAGAAAAGTTTTCAAATTTTTTTTAACTTAAAGAAAGAGTTTTAATATATAAAAGTTAAATTTAATTTTTTCAAAAAAAAAGTAGTTTAGTTTAATTATAAAAACTTATCTTAAAAAAAGGTTTTAAATTTTATTTTAATGAAAGATTTTAATTTTTATCTTTTTTAAAAAATTTTAAATTTTATTATTTAAAAAAAAGAAGTTTGTTATTTATTACTTAAAAAACAGGGCTTTAGTTATTATTTAAAAAAAGGTTTTATTATTATTTTAAAAAACAGGTTTTATTGTTAATAAAAAACAAAATGAAGATGAAAATTGATGGTAAAATAAGCCAAAATTGGGTTGGGCCGGTAATCACCTCCGGACCCAAACCCGTCACGATGGGGAACACAAAACTCAGGGTTTGGAAACCCTAATCATAGCGGCGGCGCGCTCGTCTTCATTCTCTCGTATCCTCTCATCTTTCCCTGGAAAAAAAAGAAACAACAATCGTGAGAGAAATATGATGTGCTTACGTTTTCGATAGTGGTTCGGTGAAGTTTCTTTTGGCGTTTGAGCTTTGAAGAGTTTCGATCGGCCGATGATGTTGAATGTTGATGACGTTCAATCTGAGGTCGCGATGGTTTGACTCCGTTGAGGATCCTCGGACGAGGAGCTCCGGGGTTCCGTCGAAATTTGGGGTTCTTGGTTAGGGTTTCGTGACGAACGACCGCTTTTGGTGTTCTCCTCCTTTGTTCCCTCCCGAGCTCCCCCTTTTATCTGAGGTGATATGGTTCCCTTTTATATTTTTCTTGAATGGATTTTGTGGGCTTTGGATCTATGTTTGTCCAGCTTGATTTACTTTCTGATTCATCATTTCGATTTGATTTGATTTTCTTCCTTTTCTGTGTTTGCTCGAAACTGAGATTGGATTTGATTTGGGATTGTTTGGTTTTTCCAGATTGAGTTCAAATATGATGCTTTCTGATACGATTAGGATCTCATTTCTTCTTTTGGAACCTGATTGGGGTTTTGTGCTGATATGATCTTCTAATTCGATTGGATTTCATTAATTTGCTTGATTGCTCTATACTGATTCGTTTGACTGACTTGTTTGATTGATTTGTTTGATTGATTCAGATTGACTCAAATTGATTCAGATTGGTTCAGATTGACTCAATGGAGATGTTTCCTGATGCATTTGGATCTGACTCGAAACTTCCCTTTCCAGATTCGATTGTGTTTGGTCATTTTCTGATGTGGATGGGGTTGCCTTTTTACTTGATTTGTTCGATATCTGGATTAATTTGTTCGATCATGATACCCTGATTGAATTCATTCGGCCATCTGTCTAATATCGAATTTGGATGTCCATCTTCACGACTTTTCTTCTTCTTTTTTCAGAGGGCTGGTAGTTCAGATACGGTCGGATTGGTGTCGCCGAGGATGGTATACGGCGATGATGATGACATTCTGAGCCTATGACACTGCTGTTGCCTTTGATAATTTCTGCGGGGTTCTTTGGCTTGTGTGAACTGGGTTTTTGAACAGATGTGGTTTTGTGAATTTGTTTCACTTCTGAACTGATATGTTTTAGTTTTGTTCTGAGCTTGCTTCGTTCAGTTTGGTTATCAGTTGGAATTCACTTATGCTTTTCTATTCTTTTTTCCAGGATAGGTACTACGCTTTGGTTGAGTTAAACGCCGCCGAGGATGGTACGTGGCGATGATGACAGCTTGTCTGAGCCTGATGAGGGAACCTCTTCGATGAGGCCGCGGTTGCCATGAGTTCGGTTGCTTGATTGTTGGGCAATGATGTTTGCTGAGCCCGGTTTCCCGCACATGTGCTGGCTCGGATTTCAATTGCGGCAAGCTTATCCTTGTGTCTGTTGTTCCAATGACATGAATTCCATGATGCCTTGTGAGCTGAGTTCACGTTTGGTTCAGCTGCTGTTGTGATTTTGATGGTGCTGTTACGAGTGTCGTGATTTGTGTTGTTGCCTTATGCCACTTCGGTGAGGTTATTCACATTTTTTGTGACTCCTTTAACTGATGCTTTCTGGACTTTCGGTACACTGTTTGGATGCAGCTTGATGCAACCTATTTTTGTACTTCATTTTCTTGTTCTGTTTGAACCTGCTGTTACCTCTTTCTTTGGATCCTGTTGGGCATGATTTACAGGATGTTTGCTGATGGTCTTTTGCGTATGAATTTGCCTTCTGAAATGTTATTTTGGTGCAGTTTGTTTGGAATTGATGCTGCTCTGTCTTGCATTTCAATTCTCTTGTCCTGTTCAGGATTGCTGCAGTTTGATGCCTATGGCAACTTATGAATCATTTTGAGTTTTGAATGCTGAAACTGATTATTGATGTGCTTGTGGATTTTCAGGTGTGGGAAGTTTTGAAACCAAAGTTACTCAGACCTGCCGGCATCCGGGTCTGAGTCAAAACTTGACTATGTTGCCTTATTCTCGTATCAGTTTGGAAATCCAATCGCGGCAAAACGAATCAGTCCCACTTCATTTATTTTTTCCTATCTCTCGGATGTCCCATATTGATAAGAACATGTATTACCTGATCTGACGCCCACGGTGCGGATCGGTAACGGGGGTAGGACGCAGCTTCGGTTGTGCCACTCCCGGCACTCGATGATGACATTGTTCTGAGAGTGTCGAAAAAAACTTCTAACATTTTTCTGTACTGTTTGTTTTCTTTTGATGTGCAGATTAGCTGAGGATTCATGGAGAAGTTCAAATACAACATGAAGACCTTTAGATGCTCTTAGGATTTAGGATAGATGCTTTAATGTAATCCCTTAGGATTGAGAATTTTAATGTACTTCCTTGTAACAACACTTTATAAAATATGAAGCAACATCCACTTCTTGTATGATGATATTATTTATGAAATAAAATTCTCAAAGTTTTGAATTTATTTATATTTTATTCTTAGTTAAAAAATATAAACAATTGTGAATAAATCCACAAGTATTTAAATTCATTAACATAGGCATAAAACATAAATATTCCCAAGTGGTATTCTTATTAGTGCACTCGTCTCATTTGTAATCCTAATCTCATCATCCGATTAAAATGTTAACCAATCGTTTCATAACCAAACACATATGGGCACCGTAATCACAACATTTTCAGCATCAACAGCAAAACTAATCGTAATTAAATTCCAACTGACCAAACTGCTACAATCTCAATATGATCAGAACTGGTGATAGATAAATGCCTCAAAACCATAACGCGTCAAATGCCTCAGAATTTTAATAACAGCCCGTCTTCAAGGAACTCGTAGAATTTGTGTAAAATGACCAAAATACCCCTGGGACCCAATCTGCAAAACAAACACCTTCATAACTTGTTAGTGGTTAGCAAATGTACATATGAGATGACATGCGAAATACCTGACTAAATGTAAGGGTAAAATTTGGGGTATTACACCTGGCCCTTAGGGCTCGACAAGTTGTCTGACCCGAGGATTATCGACTCTGGGAACCGATCAATTGGGAATTCGACTAAGTGAGGCCTCTTCAAGGGATGATGATGCCACACCTTCTGGGTATCGTATCATCACTCTTGAAAGTCTGTGACGTTGATACCCACATAGGATGCCGAACTTGTGTCAGTTTAGGTCCATACCCGTGAATGGGAGGGTTTTGCAGGAAACCTGACTTCCAGCCTACCCGTTATTTTGGTATTCTCTTCAGAGCGAACGTACTCCGTCAGCAGCGCAGCAGTATTCAGAGATTGTGTGGGGGCTATGATCCCGTATTTATTGCATTGCATTGCATAAACATTGTTTGCATCATACTGCATACCAGTCTCCAGCTAGCCAGAGTCTGATCCAACCGTTGTTTTGATTCTGAAGGTGATTCCCCGGTGTTTAGCCTGAGCAACTGTTGATTTTTTGAAGTCGACCAAGGGGTTGAAGTAGATTTGAGCAAGATCGAGCAGTGAAGTCAGTTGAAGGTTAGCAGTAGCTATGTCTGAGAGAAACTTCCAGTCCCCTAACACCTTGGCAGGGTTCACTATGACGACCAACCCTTTGTATGGTTCTACTTCCGAGGCAGACTTTCCGCAAGTGAACAACCTTACTGCAGACCAGCGTGTGCAGCCTCCTGTTATGGACCGAGATCGACATGAGTAGTTTGTTGTCCGCAATGAACGACCTCCTCTTATCAACAGTCAAGGTGTTGTGTTCCCTGTGCCGAGTATCCGAAGAGAGATCCCAGTAGCCAGGACTGTAGACCCAAGAGCTCTTGAGTGTGATAGAAGACTCCAAATGTTGGAAGAACAAGTTAAAGCTTTGAAGGTCAAAGATGCTGTTAACCTGAATGCTGCAGGCATGTGTTTGCTTCCTGGCCTAGTGTTGCCTTATAAGTTCAAAGCGCCGATATTTGAGAAATACAGAGGAGATAGCTGTCCGAAGCAACATTTAGTGATGTTCTGTCGAAGAATGACTTCGTTTGTGCAAAATGACAGGTTGATGATTCATTGCTTTCAGGATAGTCTGACTGGGGCATCTTTACGTTGGTATATGCAGTTAGAGAGTAATCAAATTCGATCATGGGTGGATTTAGCCAGAGCTTTTCTGAAGCAGTATGATTATAACCTAGACGTAGCTCCTCATCGCATGCAGTTGCAAGAGTTGTCTCAAGAGAACAATGAACCCATCAGGAAGTATGCGCAGAGATGGAGAGAATTTGCCGCCAGGGTACAACCACTGCTTTTAGACCGAGAGCTAACAAACATGTTTGTAAACTCACTGCAAAGTCCGTACTGCAAAAGAATGCTTCGAATTCCGTTAAACTTCACTGACTTGGTAGTACTTGGAGAACGCCTGGAGCATGCCATCAAAATCGGGAAAATTCAGATTATTTCAAACGGTCAGGCTAGGGAAGCTGAATCTCTTTATGACTATCAGAATGAAGAAGGAGTTGTGATCAATGCAATCATGCCAGATGTTGAGTATCCTCGAGATGAGTCGTTGAAACCTGTTGGTTCTTCATCTTCTCAGAGATCAGTACCTCCTGTGTCTTATTATGCTGGACAGACAACTGTGCCTGGGGCACCCTATCAGGAACGTTATGTCACTTCTCTTGCAAATCAGCGAACTCGTGGTCGAGGTTATCAGAATCAGCGCCAGAATCAGAACAGGCCTCGTAATAACTTGGAACGAAGGAATGCTCCTTCCCACCCAGTGCCTATGCTGTATAGCCAGTTGCTGCCATCCTTGATCCAGAGTTCTTTAATGGAACCGAAAGCTCTTAAGCCTGTTCCAGAGCCTTACCCTCCTGGGTACAATCCCCACGTTCAGTGTGGTTACCATGGCGGATCCCCAGGGCATTCAACTGAAGATTGTAAAGCTTTTCAGGCAAAAGTACAACAGTTGATCGACCAAGACTGCATTTCCTTTCGAGAAGGATTTCTGTTTGTTCATACCAACCCCTCAGCTGTCTAAGCTCGTAGATTCAGAGTTTGTTTTCGAGAAGCCAGTGGTTCAGACAGGCAGACGTCCTCAGCATTGGCAGTCCTCGGACTTTTATATCATTTGCATTTGCAATTTCTTTTCTGTTAGTTACTACTTGCTGTTAAACATTGTTTGTTTTCGAATGGTTATATTGATAAAGTGACTATGCATTTTTCTGAATTAATCATGTCGCTGTTGCTCATTTATTGCATTGCACCGACACTTGCATTTTATTTACTCCACTTTATCACTATGATTAGCAAAGAGTGGAGGGAGGATGACGGAACTGAATACTCATAACCAATGATCGTATGCTTTCAGATAAAACCTTGTCGATGACGTACAAGGCATTGTTTCAAATCCCCTAAACACTGGAGATATAAGGAGTTAGTCCCTTGTTAACCACTTCGAGCCGAGAAGTAGGAGTTTCTTTCGGACTTTTAAACTCTCACATCTTAACTCGGGGCAGGGTAGTTGTCAATTAGCTTGACTGAGCGTTCAAGTCTTATAGAGGAGTGTTGTCATTCGAGGACCAATCATAGTTTACGTCTCTCAAGAGGTCGCATCTCATCAACCACAACGGTTAAACCTCACCAATCAGGAGTGAGACAGTTATAAACCTCTCGGATGAATCCGGACAGCCAGTGTCGCACGACTTGTTCCAAAAAAAGAAAGAAACAGAAAGCCCGCTAAGTAAAAAGAAATGAAAATAGCTGGAAAGCTAATACTTAGGCAAACATTAGGGCATCCCGCTGGACTTCAAAAGAAAAATCGAAAAAGAACTCAAAAGAAGTCAGTCCAGACAAAAATTAGGGAATCAAAAGAATGAAAAAGAAAGGATATCAATAGAAAAAATCCCCAGTGAAGTCACCAAAGTCGTGTGAATACAGACACCGAAAACGAAAAAGGAGTAACTGTCACTCCGAAACCTTGTGAGTTCCTTAGCCATGGTCCTTACCATTCAACATACCTCTCGAAGAGGCGAGCGCTCGAGCCAAGTTAACTGAACTTTAGGATCGGAGATCATCACGCAGAAGGGGTGGGTACAAATCATAATTTGAGCCAAATATCCTTTGTTTCACGAACCGTGAACCCGACCACGATACAACCCTTAAAAGACCTAATTGAGGTAGGGTTTATTCTGAAAGCGCATTACGATAAGGTTGAGTAATCTGACTCCTTCTTGATTTGCTAATCATTTCCTTGTTGTATTTTTCACTGATCACATCAGCACTACGTTTGAACTTTGGTTCATTCGTCACTCACAATCATGACACATAAATGAGTGACAACACAAAATTTTTCAAAATCTGCATGAACACTGCATTAAAATTACCATTCGGGATTAAACAATTTTACTTGCAGGTTAGTAGTTGACATAGAAGGAAATTCCAACAGGGAATAATCAAACAGGACTGAATAATTCAGCAGTCTGGGTCAAAATGGTGTATGTTGTGGAACCCTGTGAATCAGGGGCATTGACTTCCAGTAAGTCTGAGGACAAGTCCCGAAGCTTCAATTGATCAGGGGAAGTTTGTTTGAGAAGCAGTTGATTAGATGTGAATCTTCTCGAGAGCCAATCAGGGGTAATTATACAAAATGTTGTGATTTAAGGGCAGAACCTTCCAGTGGGTAATCAGATCAGGTTAAGTCGCTTATACGCTCATTCAGGGGAAAGTCACCTCAGAGATAGTGAGACCAACTGGGTTGATAATTGTTTGATTCGGGTTGAATCCTTTTGACGTACAGATACCGGGGCAAGTAATCTCGAGGCCGTCTCATAGCAAGCTGTTCAGAGTGATATTCCCAAGAGTTAGATTGGGGCAAGTTGAATTGTACTGGGGTAAGTTTTTCAAGCAAGTCTGTTTATCCCCAGCAAGAGTTGAGTATCGGGGAATCGTGTCGCTACCCCCATCAAAAAACCGTAACCTTCCGAAAAAGGTCTTGTTGTCTGTGGATCGTTATCCTACAATAAAACCTGTTACGTGTCAGAACTTTGTAACCAAGTCATTTTCCAAAGTCCAGTTCTCGCCTGGCAAACCGGTAACCAGTTCTCGTCTGGCCCACATTTCTGTAAATACCAGTTCTCGCCTGGTACATGTTTTCGTTTAACCCGTTATCGTATGGTCAACCTTACCATAAACATCAGTTCTCGTCTGGTGTATGTTATTGTTACCAGTTCTCGTATGGTCACCATTTCTTTAACCTATTGTTGTACCAGTTCTCGTCTGGTGCATGTCAGCTTTCAACCAGTTCTCGCCTGGTCATTTGTTTCTTAACCTATTATCCAGTCAGCCCCGTCTGATGTTCAAACCATAAATCAATTTTCGTCCAATAACCTAATCTATTTTGCTATCAGTTCTCGTCTGGTAGTCCATCCTTGAATGCTAGTTCTCGTCTAGTATTTTCCCTATTTTCCATTTTGTAAATAACTAATTTCCACCCCTAAAACCCGAAAAAGCCTAAAAATATCTGACATAGTAACTCCCGTGACTCTCATGTTGTCATGTTCCCCGATACAAAGCTCGATTGATATCAGCTCCCCGATTAATGTTTGAATTCCTTGTGGATGTTGTTAAATCAGGACTACTACTCCTCTCCAGCAGACAAAAGTCACGTATTATCCCCGGAAGAGTTGAGATTGTATTTTACCCCGCCTCGGAGTAGGATCAGGATTATCCTCAGCAGATTAAGATTGGTATCCTTAACAGATGGGGCATTCGCTAACAGTGAGCCGTTTACAATCAATCCCAATTCGGTCAATCCCTACAGAGTATGATCAGTTTGCCAGTGGTTTAGAAAAAGTATCCCCGTGCAGGGCCGTGCTTCCCTTTTCCGGCATTTATTTTGCCAAGTGGTTTTAGACCTGGTGTTCTCTGGCAGCTCGAGCTTACATTTACATTTGCATATACCGTCATATTTGCATCTATCCAAAACGCATAGCATATCCATGTTGTACGGGGCATTGCATTTACAACAAACGCATTTCCATGCCGTATATGGACATTGCATCATTTTTCAAACATACGCATTTCGAAACATAGACCAGGTTGGTTACCTATTGGCCTTCGAATTTGTTGCCCTGCAGAGTTGTTTGGTTAAGCTTCTCTTCTCCCCCAATGGAGTTGTTTCTTCATATTTGGTTGTTACGCCAGCACTGGGGAAAAAAGAAGAAGAAAGATTGACATCATATCAAACTTCTGAAGCTGCCGCCTGTTGTCGAAAATGGGTGCCTGGCAGTCGATTCAGAATTTCCCCAGGAGAGTTTTCCTCAGGTTTACTGTGAACTGTGAGTCGACAGAAAAGATCCCATAGCAGATGGGAAGGTGTTTGCTTTCTGAAGCATTATTTCGAAGATTCAATACCTGTGGTGTGACACAGGTGATTGATGTTGAGAAAAAAAAGAGAAAAAAAAAACGAAAAATTTATCAGATAATTGACCAGTTGTTGCCGTAACAACCAAACTTCAGTACATGGGAGGCTATTTCTCAAGCAGTTTTGCAGTATATTTCCACGGTTGGCAAATTTCAGGGTTTCATTAGTATTCAACCGTCTTCTACCTTTGAATGTTTGAAAGTTGTTCGCTCTTCAACCATTCAGGTCCAAGCCGCTTGAATAGGGGCAGCTGTTGCACCCTAAAATTTGATCAACCGGTTCCCTTATTTGGTTTATGTTTCGACGCATTTTTGCATTCGCATTCGCATACCGCATACAATGCATTTTCTCATTCATATTGGCTTTATCGGGATTACAGCCCTTTTTTCACATTTCAGGCATTTCGAACCGGTTCGGATAATCGGAGGGTATTTTTGGGATGTTGTGCGCTTCCTGGGTATTTTCAGCTCGCGCTGTGGTTTTGAGGACATTCCGGTGTCCGTATTTTGCCGTTGGTTCCGCTTTGGTCTCGTGTTCCCTTTTCATTGGTTTAATTGTCTTTATTTGCTTTTTAGGGTTCAATGGTCTTTTTCTATATTTTTTTTAAATAGGTTTTTTAATAGATTTTTAGATTTATTAATAGAAAATAGTTTCTTTGTTTTTTTTAATAGACTTTAATAGCATTAGAAATATAGATTTTAAATAGAATAGATAAATAGATTTTGTCTTTTATATAGAATTTAATTGGTTTTTTTATAGATTTTCTCTTAGAATTAATAGTTTTTTTTTATAGAAATTAATAGTTCTTTTAGAATTAAATAGGTATAGTTTTAATATAGAAATAATATAGATTTTCTTTTATTAATACAGATTTTCTTTTTTTATATAGGATATAATAGAATTTTATAGATTTATTAGTTTTATATAGTTTTATTAGACTTTAATAGGTTTTTAGAATATTAAATTTTAATATAGATAGATATTATTTTCTTTTTAGGTTTAATATAGTTTTAATAGTATTAATTAGTTTTCAGTTTCGTTTCAGTTAGTCCATCTAATCATCATTAATCCATTTAATCCATTCAGTTTCCACTAATCACATTCAGTATCATGTTAATTCATCAGTTTAATTGTCCATTATCAGAGTTAATATTTGGGCCACATTCCATTATTCAGAAAAAAAAGCCCAATCTTTGCCAAGTGTATATAACAGAGTCCCATGTGTTATTTTCTAGGAGAGCCACATCATTTTCCACACTAACCCAGAATCTGACATCTCACACCCACTCACCCTCTCTCCTCCACACGTGGCCTCCATGCACACACTACCACCACCACGTGTCTCCCTCTCCCTCTGACTGCATGGCTGACACATGCCCCCCTCGCCTGAAGCCTCCACCGACCGGCATGCAAAGTCCGGTGGCCACCGTAACCTCTCACCGGCGACCACCGCAACCGTCGCCGGAATCTGTAACAATCACCGGAAAACCCAAAAATTCACCAGAAAACTCATCTTTCTTCTCCAATCTTCATCCCTCGTTCTTCATTCAGAACTCATCAATGAAGAACATTCAAGAACGCATATCACCAGTTTTCCAGAATTTTTGACATTCATAGCATTTTTTCAGAAAACTATATCCAGATTCATAAACGTCATCAGCATTCTACCAATTTCCAGAAACCGATCATTACAATCATCATGATTTCGCAACAAGCCTCCAAACAGATTTCTTCAACGCATCCACAATGAACTCGCGTCCATCCTCCAAACATATTTCGATCATCAACAAACTCCAAGATCTAACAAGATCTTTGTCCAGATCCATGAATCTTCTTCCAACGCGTTAGGAATCCAACAAGATTAGCAAAAGATCTATTCAGCACCTTCAACCGAAGCTTCATCACCGAGTTCATCATCAAATCTTCCAAGCGCCTCAAGAATCATCAACGCATCTCCAGATTCTTCGTCATCCATCAGGTTTTTTTTCTTCTCCAGATTTTCATCATCAAAGCAACTATATCTTCAAGAACTTCCGTCTTCAGATATTCTTCATCGCTTCAATAAAACTCCAAATCTTCAAAGCGCTTAAACGTCAAGATCGTCATCTGGCCGGTAACATCAAGATCTTCATAACTCTCCAGTTTTTGCAAGTATCATCATCATCGGTTCTTCGTCAAGAACAGTATTCTTCAGAAACCTTCATGAAGTTCTTCAAGGCGTACCACCATTATTTCCAGATGAACGACTTTGATGAGAGTGAAACTGAGAGATCGGGTAAAGAATTTTGTGAAGTTGAAAGGTTTTATGAGATTTGAGTTGAGATCAAAGGTTGAAAGATTGAGAGAGGGAGAAAGATTGGTGAAGTTTGTTCGAGAGAGAGTATCTGAGAACGGAAAGAAGAGAAGCGCCATTTGGGGTTCATGAACAGTGCAAGCTGAATTGGAGTTACCTAGGGTTTTGTTTGCTGAAGACTCTAAGACAGTGGACATGTGTTTAGGCCTTGCTGAGCCCGGTGTTTGTTTTTGTTTCACACCTGGGTTTTCACTTTCTTCCCCATCCCCGTGTGGATATTTTTGTGTGTGTATTGGATTATTGGGTTGGGCCATGTTTGCTGAACATTTACACTTCCCTTGATTACTCGTGTACCCCCCTCCCCGTGTGTGGTTTGTTTTGTGGATTGGGCTGGGCTTTTTGCTAGTTACTGACTGTACCATCCCCTGTAAATGCATCCCTCCCTGTTATTTTTGTTAAACTTTTTTATGGCAATTTAATTGTAATTGTTTTTTAGGTTAGTTTAATATTTTCTTATGATTTTAATTCTTAGAGTATATTAGTTAGAATTTAATTCTTAGAATATCATAATTAGAGAATATAGTTTTAGGTTTGTATTTTCTTAGGAATTATTTTTCTTTTAAAGAATTTTAGTTTAGTTAGAATATTTCCTAAATACTAGAATAGATATAGAATTTAGTTCTATTTTCTTTTAGGCAATTTAAATAAAATACCTTTAGAATAGGATTTAGTATATTTTGTAAAGAATTTAGGACTCAGCTATATTTTTTAGGAGAGTTATAGTGTATTTCTTGTTAGGATATAGGATAGTTTTTTAGGAGATTTATTCTTATCATTTCTTTGATGTAGATTCTAATGAATTTTGCGTTTAAGTTTTCTCTTGCAGGTAAAAGAAGAAAATATCCATGACAAAAGCATCAAGAAAATGACAAAAATCAAAGGAGGAAATCAAAGGAGATAAACAAGCCAATGAAGCTTGCACTTGAACACGAAGACGAAGACCAACGGAACCCATTTCCGTGCATCATTTTTCAGACTTTAGTTTTTTTCGCAACCGTCGAGTGTTGTGAGATCATTAGATACGTAGGAAAAGGTTGTGGGAGAGTTCTTTCACTCAACCTGGATGTTTAGCATCACCCTTTGGGTGTTATACGAAGCATCCACTCCTATGATTAGGATTTAGCGTGTGCGAACCTTTCTTTCGCTTCTTGGCGATCGAGTCCCTTTCTCTTGCGCTGTGCAATCGAGACCACCCCCGTTTTAGCTGTAGTGGGCTGAACTACAGCTGCTCTGATTTCTCATATCTAATGTGAATATGTAGGCATAGGATGCGATATCCTAGCGAGCACACTAACAACTAACCTCTCTGTTCTCTCGCTGCTGTGCGATCGAGACTTTCTCGCTGACGATTGATTGTTTCCCTTTCTCTTGCCCTTGCGCATTTGAGACCAGACCGTAGTTGTAGTTCCCGTAGGTTCCCGTACCTCTCAAAACCAGTTCAATCTCTCACTCCTGTGTGAGAATACCCTGTCTAGCCGTAGTTAGCCTGAACTACGTAAGCTCTGATCTTCCACTCTGTGTGGAAGTACGTAGGCACAAGACGCGAAGTCTTGGCAAGCCAATTCCCTGTAGTTTCCCGAACTACGATGACTCTGACTTTCTCTCTTGAGAATACGTAGGCATAGAGCGCGACGCTCTAGCGAGTCAGTTTCCTTCCCGTTTAGATTTAGCAACCGTAGATAGATTGTTTTGCATCCTTTAGACAAACCAAGCAAGCGTGGATCCCGTCGAGTACGACGGACGTGAGGGTTGCTAATACCTTCCCCTTGTGTAACCGACTCCTGAATCCAGGATTTGGTTGCGACGACCATTCCTTTCCCGACTTTGCGGTAGGTTTACTCTGAGCGTTTCCTTTCCCTCCGTTGGGATAAATAACGCACGGTGGCGACTCTTCTGTTCAGCCGGCGCCGATTTTCGCAGTAGCGACACCAATTACCACTGGACTTTAAATGAAAGCTGCCAGTCACCACTGGACTTTAAAAGAAAGCTGCCAGTCACCACTGGACTTTAAATGAAAGCTGCCAGTCACTACTGGACTTTAAAAGAAAGCTGCCAGTCACCACTGGACTTTTAA
>CAWUDS030003665.1:0-168065 GCA_963859935.3 Lathyrus sativus | reverse complement strand
CGACATATATTTTAATTAAATAAGTAAAAATTAAATAATGAAGCTCAAACTTATTTATATTTACCTTTTCACATTGAATTATGGTAAATTAGATGTAAATATATTCAATATGTTTCTTCTCCATCACCAAATTTCATCTTTTTTCGTCAGTAAGCCACAGAGTTAAAAAACTATAAATCAATGACAAATATTTTAGGTTTTTTCTTCACCATCCCAAAGTATTAGGTTTTTTTTTATCACTAAACACCGTTCATAATAGACTATAGTAGGTGTAAAAAGTTATTTATATTTTATTTTTGAACTCCAACATAAAATTTTAGGTTTTTCCCCACTAAAAAACAAAGATAAAAGACTATAGTCCATGACATATATTTTATATAATATAGGTAAAAATTAAAATTAAATAATAAAGCTCAAATTTATTTAAATTTACCTTTTTCACATTGAATTATGGTAAATTATATGTAAATATATTCAATATGTTTCTTCTCCATCACCAAATTTCATGTTTCTTTGTCAGTAAGGCACAGAGTTAAAAAACTATAAATGAGTGACAAATATTTTAGGTTTTTTCTTCACCATCCCAAAGTCTTAGGTTTTTTTATCATTAAGCACCGTACATAATAGACTATAGTAGGTGTAAAAAGTTAATTATATTTTATTTTTAAAATCCAACATAAAATTTTAGGTTTTTCCCCACTAAAAAAGAAAGATAAAAGACTATAGTCCATGACATATATTTTATATAATATAGCTAAAAATTAAAATTAAATAATGAAGCTCAAACGTATTTATATTTAACTTTTTCACATTGAATAATGGTAAATTAAATGTATATATATTCAATATGTTTTTTCTCCATCACCAAATTGCAGGTTTCTTCGTCAGTAAGCCACATAGTTAAAAGACTTTAAATGAATGACAAATATTTTAGGTTTTTTCTTCACCATCCCAAAGTATTAGGTTTTTTTATCACTAAGAACCAAACATAATAGAATATTGTAGGTGTAAAAAATTAATTATATTTTATTTTTCAAATCCAACATAAAATTTTAGGTTTTTCCCCACTAAAAAACAAAGATAAAAGACTATAGTCCATGACATATATTTTATATAATATAGGTAAAAATTAAAATTAAATAATGAAGCTGAAACTTATTTATATTTACCTTTTTCACATTGAAATATGGTAAATTAGATGTAAATATATTCAATATGTTTCTTCTCCATCACCAAATTTCATGTTTCTTCGTCAGTAAGCCACAGAGTTAAAAAACTATAAATGAATGACAAATATTTTAGGTTTTTTCTTCACCATCCCAAAGTCTTATGTTTTTTTATCACTAAGCACCGTACATAATAGACTATAGTAGGTGTAAAATGTTAATTATATTTTATTTTTGAACTCCAACATAAAATTTTAGGTTTTTCCCCACTAAAAAACAAAGATAAAAGACTATAGTCCATGACATATATTATATATAATATAGGTAAAAATTAAAATTAAATAATGAAGCTCAAATTTATTTATATTTACCTTTTTCACATTGAATTATGGTAAATTATATGTAAATATATTCAATATGTTTCTTCTCCATCACCAAATTTCATGTTTCTTTGTCAGTAAGGCACAGAGTTAAAAAACTATAAATGAATAACAAATATTTTAGGTTTTTTCTTCACCATCCCAAAATCTTAGGTTTTTTTATCATTAAGCACCGTACATAATAGACTATAGTAGGTGTAAAAAGTTAATTATATTTTATTTTTCAAATCCAACATAAAATTTTAGGTTTTTCACCACTAAAAAACAAAGATAAAAGACTATAGCCCACGACATATATTTTAATTAAATAAGTAAAAATTAAAATTAAATAATGAAGCTCAAACTTATTTATATTTACCTTTTACACATTGAATTATGGTAAATTAGATGTAAACATATTTAATATGTTTCTTCTCCATCACCAAATTTCATGTTTCTTCGTCAGTAAGCCACAAAGCTAAAAAACTATAAATGAATGACAAATATTATAGGTTTTTTCTTCACCATCCCAAAGTCTTAGGTTTTTTTATCACTAAGCACCGTACATAATAGACTATAGTAGGTGTAAAAAATTAATTATATTTTATTTTTCAACTCCAACATAAAATTTTAGGTTTTTTCCCACTAAAAAACAAAGATAAAAGACTATAGTCCACGACATATATTTTAATTAAATAAGTAAAAATTAAATAATGAAGCTCAAACTTATTTATATTTACCTTTTCACATTGAATTATGGTAAATTAGATGTAAATATATTCAATATGTTTCTTCTCCATCACCAAATTTCATCTTTCTTCGTCAGTAAGCCACAGAGTTAAAAAACTATAAATCAATGACAAATATTTTAGGTTTTTTCTTCACCATCCCAAAGTATTAGGTTTTTTTATCACTAAACACCATTCATAATAGACTATAGTAGGTGTAAAAAGTTATTTATATTTCATTTTTGAACTCCAACATAAAATTTTAGGTTTTTCCCCACTAAAAAACAAAGATAAAAGACTATAGTCCATGACATATATCTTATATAATATAGGTAAAAATTAAAATTAAATAATAAAGCTCAAATTTATTTAAATTTACCTTTTTCACATTGAATTATGGTAAATTATATGTAAATATATTCAATATGTTTCTTCTCCATCACCAAATTTCATGTTTCTTTGTCAGTAAGGCACAGAGTTAAAAAACTATAAATGAGTGACAAATATTTTAGGTTTTTTCTTCACCATCCCAAAGTCTTAGGTTTTTTTATCATTAAGCGCCGTACATAATAGACTATAGTAGGTGTAAAAAGTTAATTATATTTTATTTTTAAAATCCAACATAAAATTTTAGGTTTTTCCCCACTAAAAAAGAAAGATAAAAGACTATAGTCCATGACATATATTTTATATAATATAGCTAAAAATTAAAATTAAATAATGAAGCTCAAACGTATTTATATTTAACTTTTTCACATTGAATTATGGTAAATTAAATGTATATATATTCAATATGTTTTTTTTCCATCACCAAATTGCAGGTTTCTTCGTCAGTAAGCCACATAGTTAAAAGACTTTAAATGAATGACAAATATTTTAGGTTTTTTCTTCACCATCCCAAAGTATTAGGTTTTTTTATCACTAAGAACCAAACATAATAGAATATTGTAGGTGTAAAAAATTAATTATATTTTATTTTTCAAATCCAACATAAAATTTTAGGTTTTTCCCCACTAAAAAACAAAGATAAAAGACTATAGTCCATGAAATATATTTTATATAATATAGGTAAAAATTAAAATTAAATAATGAAGCTGAAACTTATTTATATTTACCTTTTTCACATTGAAATATGGTAAATTAGATGTAAATATATTCAATATGTTTCTTCTCCATCACCAAATTTCATGTTTCTTCGTCAGTAAGCCACAGAGTTAAAAAACTATAAATAAATGACAAATATTTTAGGTTTTTTCTTCACCATCCCAAAGTCTTATGTTTTTTTATCACTAAGCACCGTACATAATAGACTATAGTAGGTGTAAAAAGTTAATTATATTTTATTTTTGAACTCCAACATAAAATTTTAGGTTTTTCCCCACTAAAAAACAAAGATAAAAGACTATAGTCCATGACATATATTATATATAATATAGGTAAAAATTAAAATTAAATAATGAAGCTCAAATTTATTTATATTTACCTTTTTCACATTGAATTATGGTAAATTATATGTAAATATATTCAATATGTTTCTTCTCCATCACCAAATTTCATGTTTCTTTGTCAGTAAGGCACAGAGTTAAAAAACTATAAATGAATGACAAATATTTTAGGTTTTTTCTTCACCATCCCAAAGTCTTAGGTTTTTTTATCATTAAGCACCGTACATAATAGACTATAGTAGGTGTAAAAAGTTAATTATATTTTATTTTTCAAATCCAACATAAAATTTTAGGTTTTTCACCACTAAAAAACAAAGATAAAAGACTATAGCCCACGACATATATTTTAATTAAATAAGTAAAAATTAAAATTAAATAATGAAGCTCAAACTTATTTATATTTACCTTTTACACATTGAATTATGGTAAATTAGATGTAAACATATTTAATATGTTTCTTCTCCATCTCCAAATTTCATGTTTCTTCGTCAGTAAGCCACAAAGCTAAAAAACTATAAATGAATGACAAATATTATAGGTTTTTTCTTCACCATCCCAAAGTCTTAGGTTTTTTTATCACTAAGCACCGTACATAATAGACTATAGTAGGTGTAAAAAATTAATTATATTTTATTTTTCAACTCCAACATAAAATTTTAGGTTTTTTCCCACTAAAAAACAAAGATAAAAGACTATAGTCCACGACATATATTTTAATTAAATAAGTAAAAATTAAATAATGAAGCTCAAACTTATTTATATTTACCTTTTCACATTGAATTATGGTAAATTAGATGTAAATATATTCAATATGTTTCTTCTCCATCACCAAATTTCATCTTTCTTCGTCAGTAAGCCACAGAGTTAAAAAACTATAAATCAATGACAAATATTTTAGGTTTTTTCTTCACCATCCCAAAGTATTAGGTTTTTTTATCACTAAACACCGTTCATAATAGACTATAGTAGGTGTAAAAAGTTATTTATATTTTATTTTTGAACTCCAACATAAAATTTTAGGTTTTTCCCCACTAAAAAACAAAGATAAAAGACTATAGTCCATGACATATATTTTATATAATATAGGTAAAAATTAAAATTAAATAATAAAGCTCAAATTTATTTAAATTTACCTTTTTCACATTGAATTATGGTAAATTATATGTAAATATATTCAATATGTTTCTTCTCCATCACCAAATTTCATGTTTCTTTGTCAGTAAGGCACAGAGTTAAAAAACTATAAATGAGTGACAAATATTTTAGGTTTTTTCTTCACCATCCCAAAGTCTTAGGTTTTTTTATCATTAAGCGCCGTACATAATAGACTATAGTAGGTGTAAAAAGTTAATTATATTTTATTTTTAAAATCCAACATAAAATTTTAGGTTTTTCCCCACTAAAAAAGAAAGATAAAAGACTATAGTCCATGACATATATTTTATATAATATAGCTAAAAATTAAAATTAAATAATGAAGCTCAAACGTATTTATATTTAACTTTTTCACATTGAATTATGGTAAATTAAATGTATATATATTCAATATGTTTTTTTTCCATCACCAAATTGCAGGTTTCTTCGTCAGTAAGCCACATAGTTAAAAGACTTTAAATGAATGACAAATATTTTAGGTTTTTTCTTCACCATCCCAAAGTATTAGGTTTTTTTATCACTAAGAACCAAACATAATAGAATATTGTAGGTGTAAAAAATTAATTATATTTTATTTTTCAAATCCAACATAAAATTTTAGGTTTTTCCCCACTAAAAAACAAAGATAAAAGACTATAGTCCATGAAATATATTTTATATAATATAGGTAAAAATTAAAATTAAATAATGAAGCTGAAACTTATTTATATTTACCTTTTTCACATTGAAATATGGTAAATTAGATGTAAATATATTCAATATGTTTCTTCTCCATCACCAAATTTCATGTTTCTTCGTCAGTAAGCCACAGAGTTAAAAAACTATAAATAAATGACAAATATTTTAGGTTTTTTCTTCACCATCCCAAAGTCTTATGTTTTTTTATCACTAAGCACCGTACATAATAGACTATAGTAGGTGTAAAAAGTTAATTATATTTTATTTTTGAACTCCAACATAAAATTTTAGGTTTTTCCCCACTAAAAAACAAAGATAAAAGACTATAGTCCATGACATATATTATATATAATATAGGTAAAAATTAAAATTAAATAATGAAGCTCAAATTTATTTATATTTACCTTTTTCACATTGAATTATGGTAAATTATATGTAAATATATTCAATATGTTTCTTCTCCATCACCAAATTTCATGTTTCTTTGTCAGTAAGGCACAGAGTTAAAAAACTATAAATGAATGACAAATATTTTAGGTTTTTTCTTCACCATCCCAAAGTCTTAGGTTTTTTTATCATTAAGCACCGTACATAATAGACTATAGTAGGTGTAAAAAGTTAATTATATTTTATTTTTCAAATCCAACATAAAATTTTAGGTTTTTCACCACTAAAAAACAAAGATAAAAGACTATAGCCCACGACATATATTTTAATTAAATAAGTAAAAATTAAAATTAAATAATGAAGCTCAAACTTATTTATATTTACCTTTTACACATTGAGTTATGGTAAATTAGATGTAAACATATTTAATATGTTTATTCTCCATCTCCAAATTTCATGTTTCTTCGTCAGTAAGCCACAAAGCTAAAAAACTATAAATGAATGACAAATATTATAGGTTTTTTCTTCACCATCCCAAAGTCTTAGGTTTTTTTATCACTAAGCACCGTACATAATAGACTATAGTAGGTTTAAAAAATTAATTATATTTTATTTTTCAACTCCAACATAAAATTTTAGGTTTTTTCCCACTAAAAAACAAAGATAAAAGACTATAGTCCACGACATATATTTTAATTAAATAAGTAAAAATTAAATAATGAAGCTCAAACTTATTTATATTTACCTTTTCACATTGAATTATGGTAAATTAGATGTAAATATATTCAATATGTTTCTTCTCCATCACCAAATTTCATCTTTCTTCGTCAGTAAGCCACAGAGTTAAAAAACTATAAATCAATGACAAATATTTTAGGTTTTTTCTTCACCATCCCAAAGTATTAGGTTTTTTTATCACCAAACACCATTCATAATAGACTATAGTAGGTGTAAAAAGTTATTTATATTTCATTTTTGAACTCCAACATAAAATTTTAGGTTTTTCCCCACTAAAAAACAAAGATAAAAGACTATAGTCCATGACATATATCTTATATAATATAGGTAAAAATTAAAATTAAATAATAAAGCTCAAATTTATTTAAATTTACCTTTTTCACATTGAATTATGGTAAATTATATGTAAATATATTCAATATGTTTCTTCTCCATCACCAAATTTCATGTTTCTTTGTCAGTAAGGCACAGAGTTAAAAAACTATAAATGAGTGACAAATATTTTAGGTTTTTTCTTCACCATCCCAAAGTCTTAGGTTTTTTTATCATTAAGCGCCGTACATAATAGACTATAGTAGGTGTAAAAAGTTAATTATATTTTATTTTTAAAATCCAACATAAAACTTTAGGTTTTTCCCCACTAAAAAAGAAAGATAAAAGACTATAGTCCATGACATATATTTTATATAATATAGCTAAAAATTAAAATTAAATAATGAAGCTCAAACGTATTTATATTTAACTTTTTCACATTGAATTATGGTAAATTAAATGTATATATATTCAATATGTTTTTTTTCCATCACCAAATTGCAGGTTTCTTCGTCAGTAAGCCACATAGTTAAAAGACTTTAAATGAATGACAAATATTTTAGGTTTTTTCTTCACCATCCCAAAGTATTAGGTTTTTTTATCACTAAGAACCAAACATAATAGAATATTTTAGGTGTAAAAAATTAATTATATTTTATTTTTCAAATCCAACATAAAATTTTAGGTTTTTCCCCACTAAAAAACAAAGATAAAAGACTATAGTCCATGAAATATATTTTATATAATATAGGTAAAAATTAAAATTAAATAATGAAGCTGAAACTTATTTATATTTACCTTTTTCACATTGAAATATGGTAAATTAGATGTAAATATATTCAATATGTTTCTTCTCCATCACCAAATTTCATGTTTCTTCATCAGTAAGCCACAGAGTTAAAAAACTATAAATAAATGACAAATATTTTAGGTTTTTTCTTCACCATCCCAAAGTCTTATGTTTTTTTATCACTAAGCACCGTACATAATAGACTATAGTAGGTGTAAAAAGTTAATTATATTTTATTTTTGAACTCCAACATAAAATTTTAGGTTTTTCCCCACTAAAAAACAAAGATAAAAGACTATAGTCCATCACATATATTATATATAATATAGGTAAAAATTAAAATTAAATAATGAAGCTCAAATTTATTTATATTTACCTTTTTCACATTGAATTATGGTAAATTATATGTAAATATATTCAATATGTTTCTTCTCCATCACCAAATTTCATGTTTCTTTGTTAGTAAGGCACAGAGTTAAAAAACTATAAATGAATGACAAATATTATAGGTTTTTTCTTCACCATCCCAAAGTCTTAGGTTTTTTTATCACTAAGCACCGTACATAATAGACTATAGTAGGTGTAAAAAATTAATTATATTTTATTTTTCAACGCCAACATAAAATTTTAGGTTTTTCCCCACTAAAAAACAAAGATAAAAGACTATAGTCCACGACATATATTTTAATTAAATAAGTAAAAATTAAATAATGAAGCTCAAATTTATTTATATTTACCTTTTCACATTGAATTATGGTAAATTAGATGTAAATATATTCAATATGTTTCTTCTCCATCACCAAATTTCATCTTTCTTCGTCAGTAAGCCACAGAGTTAAAAAACTATAAATCAATGACAAATATTTTAGGTTTTTTCTTCACCATCCCAAAGTATTAGGTTTTTTTATAACTAAACACCGTTCATAATAGACTATAGTAGGTGTAAAAAGTTATTTATATTTCATTTTTGAACTCCAACATAAAATTTTAGGTTTTTCCCCACTAAAAAACAAAGATAAAAGACTATAGTCCATGACATATATTTTATATAATATAGGTAAAAATTAAAATTAAATAATAAAGCTCAAATTTATTTAAATTTACCTTTTTCACATTGAATTATGGTAAATTATATGTAAATATATTCAATATGTTTCTTCTCCATCACCAAATTTCATGTTTCTTTGTCAGTAAGGCATAGAGTTAAAAAACTATAAATGAGTGACAAATATTTTAGGTTTTTTCTTCACCATCCCAAAGTCTTAGGTTTTTTTTATCATTAAGCGCCGTACATAATAGACTATAGTAGGTGTAAAAAGTTAATTATATTTTATTTTTAAAATCCAACATAAAATTTTAGGTTTTTCCCCACTAAAAAAGAAAGATAAATAACTATAGTCCATGACATATATTTTATATAATATAGCTAAAAATTAAAATTAAATAATGAAGCTCAAACGTATTTATATTTAACTTTTTCACATTGAATTATGGTAAATTAAATGTATATATATTCAATATGTTTTTTCTCCATCAGCAAATTGCAGGTTTCTTCGTCAGTAAGCCACATAGTTAAAAGACTTTAAATGAATGACAAATATTTTAGGTTTTTTCTTCACCATCCCAAAGTATTAGGTTTTTTTATCACTAAGAACCAAACATAATAGAATATTGTAGGTGTAAAAAATTAATTATATTTTATTTTTCAAATCCAACATAAAATTTTAGGTTTTTCCCCACTAAAAAACAAAGATAAAAGACTATAGTCCATGACATATATTTTATATAATATAGGTAAAAATTAAAATTAAATAATGAAGCTGAAACTTATTTATATTTACCTTTTTCACATTGAAATATGGTAAATTAGATGTAAATATATTCATTATGTTTCTTCTCCATCACCAAATTTCATGTTTCTTCGTCAGTAAGCCACAGAGTTAAAAAACTATAAATGAATGACAAATATTTTAGGTTTTTTCTTCACCATCCCAAAGTCTTATGTTTTTTTATCACTAAGCACCGTACATAATAGACTATAGTAGGTGTAAAAAGTTAATTATATTTTATTTTTGAACTCCAACATAAAATTTTAGGTTTTTCCCCACTAAAAAACAAAGATAAAAGACTATAGTCCATGACATATATTATATATAATATAGGTAAAAATTAAAATTAAATAATGAAGCTCAAATTTATTTATATTTACCTTTTTCACATTGAATTATGGTAAATTCTATGTAAATATATTCAATATGTTTCTTCTCCATCACCAAATTTCATGTTTCTTTGTCAGTAAGGCACAGAGTTAAAAAACTATAAATGAATGACAAATATTATAGGTTTTTTCTTCACCATCCCAAAGTCTTAGGTTTTTTTATCACTAAGCACCGTACATAATAGACTATAGTAGGTGTAAAAAATTAATTATATTTTATTTTTCAACTCCAACATAAAATTTTAGGTTTTTCCCCACTAAAAAACAAAGATAAAAGACTATAGTCCACGACATATATTTTAATTAAATAAGTAAAAATTAAATAATGAAGCTCAAACTTATTTATATTTACCTTTTCACATTGAATTATGGTAAATTAGATGTAAATATATTCAATATGTTTCTTCTCCATCACCAAATTTCATCTTTCTTCGTCAGTAAGCCACAGAGTTAAAAAACTATAAATCAATGACAAATATTTTAGGTTTTTTCTTCACCATCCCAAAGTATTAGGTTTTTTTATCACTAAACACCGTTCATAATAGACTATAGTAGGTGTAAAAAGTTATTTATATTTCATTTTTGAACTCCAACATAAAATTTTAGGTTTTTCCCCACTAAAAAACAAAGATAAAAGACTATAGTCCATGACATATATTTTATATAATATAGGTAAAAATTAAAATTAAATAATAAAGCTCAAATTTATTTAAATTTACCTTTTTCACATTGAATTATGGTAAATTATATGTAAATATATTCAATATGTTTCTTCTCCATCACCAAATTTCATGTTTCTTTGTCAGTAAGGCACAGAGTTAAAAAACTATAAATGAGTGACAAATATTTTAGGTTTTTTCTTCACCATCCCAAAGTCTTAGGTTTTTTTTATCATTAAGCGCCGTACATAATAGACTATAGTAGGTGTAAAAAGTTAATTATATTTTATTTTTAAAATCCAACATAAAATTTTAGGTTTTTCCCCACTAAAAAAGAAAGATAAATGACTATAGTCCATGACATATATTTTATATAATATAGCTAAAAATTAAAATTAAATAATGAAGCTCAAACGTATTTATATTTAACTTTTTCACATTGAATTATGGTAAATTAAATGTATATATATTCAATATGTTTTTTCTCCATCAGCAAATTGCAGGTTTCTTCGTCAGTAAGCCACATAGTTAAAAGACTTTAAATGAATGACAAATATTTTAGGTTTTTTCTTCACCATCCCAAAGTATTAGGTTTTTTTATCACTAAGAACCAAACATAATAGAATATTGTAGGTGTAAAAAATTAATTATATTTTATTTTTCAAATCCAACATAAAATTTTAGGTTTTTCCCCACTAAAAAACAAAGATAAAAGACTATAGTCCATGACATATATTTTATATAATATAGGTAAAAATTAAAATTAAATAATGAAGCTGAAACTTATTTATATTTACCTTTTTCACATTGAAATATGGTAAATTAGATGTAAATATATTCATTATGTTTCTTCTCCATCACCAAATTTCATGTTTCTTCGTCAGTAAGCCACAGAGTTAAAAAACTATAAATGAATGACAAATATTTTAGGTTTTTTCTTCACCATCCCAAAGTCTTATGTTTTTTTATCACTAAGCACCGTACATAATAGACTATAGTAGGTGTAAAATGTTAATTATATTTTATTTTTGAACTCCAACATAAAATTTTAGGTTTTTCCCCACTAAAAAACAAAGATAAAAGACTATAGTCCATGACATATATTATATATAATATAGGTAAAAATTAAAATTAAATAATGAAGCTCAAATTTATTTATATTTACCTTTTTCACATTGAATTATGGTAAATTATATGTAAATATATTCAATATGTTTCTTCTCCATCACCAAATTTCATGTTTCTTTGTCAGTAAGGCACAGAGTTAAAAAACTATAAATGAATAACAAATATTTTAGGTTTTTTCTTCACCATCCCAAAGTCTTAGGTTTTTTTATCATTAAGCACCGTACATAATAGACTATAGTAGGTGTAAAAAGTTAATTATATTTTATTTTTCAAATCCAACATAAAATTTTAGGTTTTTCACCACTAAAAAACAAAGATAAAAGACTATAGCCCACGACATATATTTTAATTAAATAAGTAAAAATTAAAATTAAATAATGAAGCTCAAACTTATTTATATTTACCTTTTACACATTGAATTATGGTAAATTAGATGTAAACATATTTAATATGTTTCTTCTCCATCACCAAATTTCATGTTTCTTCGTCAGTAAGCCACAAAGCTAAAAAACTATAAATGAATGACAAATATTATAGGTTTTTTCTTCACCATCCCAAAGTCTTAGGTTTTTTTATCACTAAGCACCGTACATAATAGACTATAGTAGGTGTAAAAAATTAATTATATTTTATTTTTCAACTCCAACATAAAATTTTAGGTTTTTTCCCACTAAAAAACAAAGATAAAAGACTATAGTCCACGACATATATTTTAATTAAATAAGTAAAAATTAAATAATGAAGCTCAAACTTATTTATATTTACCTTTTCACATTGAATTATGGTAAATTAGATGTAAATATATTCAATATGTTTCTTCTCCATCACCAAATTTCATCTTTCTTCGTCAGTAACCACAGAGTTAAAAAACTATAAATCAATGACAAATATTTTAGGTTTTTTCTTCACCATCCCAAAGTATTAGGTTTTTTTATCACTAAACACCATTCATAATAGACTATAGTAGGTGTAAAAAGTTATTTATATTTCATTTTTGAACTCCAACATAAAATTTTAGGTTTTTCCCCACTAAAAAACAAAGATAAAAGACTATAGTCCATGACATATATCTTATATAATATAGGTAAAAATTAAAATTAAATAATAAAGCTCAAATTTATTTAAATTTACCTTTTTCACATTGAATTATGGTAAATTATATGTAAATATATTCAATATGTTTCTTCTCCATCACCAAATTTCATGTTTCTTTGTCAGTAAGGCACAGAGTTAAAAAACTATAAATGAGTGACAAATATTTTAGGTTTTTTCTTCACCATCCCAAAGTCTTAGGTTTTTTTATCATTAAGCGCCGTACATAATAGACTATAGTAGGTGTAAAAAGTTAATTATATTTTATTTTTAAAATCCAACATAAAATTTTAGGTTTTTCCCCACTAAAAAAGAAAGATAAAAGACTATAGTCCATGACATATATTTTATATAATATAGCTAAAAATTAAAATTAAATAATGAAGCTCAAACGTATTTATATTTAACTTTTTCACATTGAATTATGGTAAATTAAATGTATATATATTCAATATGTTTTTTTTCCATCACCAAATTGCAGGTTTCTTCGTCAGTAAGCCACATAGTTAAAAGACTTTAAATGAATGACAAATATTTTAGGTTTTTTCTTCACCATCCCAAAGTATTAGGTTTTTTTATCACTAAGAACCAAACATAATAGAATATTGTAGGTGTAAAAAATTAATTATATTTTATTTTTCAAATCCAACATAAAATTTTAGGTTTTTCCCCACTAAAAAACAAAGATAAAAGACTATAGTCCATGAAATATATTTTATATAATATAGGTAAAAATTAAAATTAAATAATGAAGCTAAAACTTATTTATATTTACCTTTTTCACATTGAAATATGGTAAATTAGATGTAAATATATTCAATATGTTTCTTCTCCATCACCAAATTTCATGTTTCTTCGTCAGTAAGCCACAGAGTTAAAAAACTATAAATAAATGACAAATATTTTAGGTTTTTTCTTCACCATCCCAAAGTCTTATGTTTTTTTATCACTAAGCACCGTACATAATAGACTATAGTAGGTGTAAAAAGTTAATTATATTTTATTTTTGAACTCCAACATAAAATTTTAGGTTTTTCCCCACTAAAAAACAAAGATAAAAGACTATAGTCCATGACATATATTATATATAATATAGGTAAAAATTAAAATTAAATAATGAAGCTCAAATTTATTTATATTTACCTTTTTCACATTGAATTATGGTAAATTATATGTAAATATATTCAATATGTTTCTTCTCCATCACCAAATTTCATGTTTCTTTGTCAGTAAGGCACAGAGTTAAAAAACTATAAATGAATGACAAATATTTTAGGTTTTTTCTTCACCATCCCAAAGTCTTAGGTTTTTTTATCATTAAGCACCGTACATAATAGACTATAGTAGGTGTAAAAAGTTAATTATATTTTATTTTTCAAATCCAACATAAAATTTTAGGTTTTTCACCACTAAAAAACAAAGATAAAAGACTATAGCCCACGACATATATTTTAATTAAATAAGTAAAAATTAAAATTAAATAATGAAGCTCAAACTTATTTATATTTACCTTTTACACATTGAATTATGGTAAATTAGATGTAAACATATTTAATATGTTTCTTCTCCATCTCCAAATTTCATGTTTCTTCGTCAGTAAGCCACAAAGCTAAAAAACTATAAATGAATGACAAATATTATAGGTTTTTTCTTCACCATCCCAAAGTCTTAGGTTTTTTTATCACTAAGCACCGTACATAATAGACTATAGTAGGTTTAAAAAATTAATTATATTTTATTTTTCAACTCCAACATAAAATTTTAGGTTTTTTCCCACTAAAAAACAAAGATAAAAGACTATAGTCCACGACATATATTTTAATTAAATAAGTAAAAATTAAATAATGAAGCTCAAACTTATTTATATTTACCTTTTCACATTGAATTATGGTAAATTAGATGTAAATATATTCAATATGTTTCTTCTCCATCACCAAATTTCATCTTTCTTCGTCAGTAAGCCACAGAGTTAAAAAACTATAAATCAATGACAAATATTTTAGGTTTTTTCTTCACCATCCCAAAGTATTAGGTTTTTTTATCACTAAACACCGTTCATAATAGACTATAGTAGGTGTAAAAAGTTATTTATATTTTATTTTTGAACTCCAACATAAAATTTTAGGTTTTTCCCCACTAAAAAACAAAGATAAAAGACTATAGTCCATGACATATATTTTATATAATATAGGTAAAAATTAAAATTAAATAATAAAGCTCAAATTTATTTAAATTTACCTTTTTCACATTGAATTATGGTAAATTATATGTAAATATATTCAATATGTTTCTTCTCCATCACCAAATTTCATGTTTCTTTGTCAGTAAGGCACAGAGTTAAAAAACTATAAATGAGTGACAAATATTTTAGGTTTTTTCTTCACCATCCCAAAGTCTTAGGTTTTTTTATCATTAAGCACCATACATAATAGACTATAGTAGGTGTAAAAAGTTAATTATATTTTATTTTTAAAATCCAACATAAAATTTTAGGTTTTTCCCCACTAAAAAAGAAAGATAAAAGACTATAGTCCATGACATATATTTTATATAATATAGCTAAAAATTAAAATTAAATAATGAAGCTCAAACGTATTTATATTTAACTTTTTCACATTGAATAATGGTAAATTAAATGTATATATATTCAATATGTTTTTTCTCCATCACCAAATTGCAGGTTTCTTCGTCAGTAAGCCACATAGTTAAAAGACTTTAAATGAATGACAAATATTTTAGGTTTTTTCTTCACCATCCCAAAGTATTAGGTTTTTTTATCACTAAGAACCAAACATAATAGAATATTGTAGGTGTAAAAAATTAATTATATTTTATTTTTCAAATCCAACATAAAATTTTAGGTTTTTCCCCACTAAAAAACAAAGATAAAAGACTATAGTCCATGACATATATTTTATATAATATAGGTAAAAATTAAAATTAAATAATGAAGCTGAAACTTATTTATATTTACCTTTTTCACATTGAAATATGGTAAATTAGATGTAAATATATTCAATATGTTTCTTCTCCATCACCAAATTTCATGTTTCTTCGTCAGTAAGCCACAGAGTTAAAAAACTATAAATGAATGACAAATATTTTAGGTTTTTTCTTCACCATCCCAAAGTCTTATGTTTTTTTATCACTAAGCACCGTACATAATAGACTATAGTAGGTGTAAAATGTAAATTATATTTTATTTTTGAACTCCAACATAAAATTTTAGGTTTTTCCCCACTAAAAAACAAAGATAAAAGACTATAGTCCATGACATATATTATATATAATATAGGTAAAAATTAAAACTAAATAATGAAGCTCAAATTTATTTATATTTACCTTTTTCACATTGAATTATGGTAAATTATATGTAAATATATTCAATATGTTTCTTCTCCATCACCAAATTTCATGTTTCTTTGTCAGTAAGGCACAGAGTTAAAAAACTATAAATGAATAACAAATATTTTAGGTTTTTTCTTCACCATCCCAAAGTCTTAGGTTTTTTTATCATTAAGCACCGTACATACTAGACTATAGTAGGTGTAAAAAGTTAATTATATTTTATTTTTCAAATCCAACATAAAATTTTAGGTTTTTCACCACTAAAAAACAAAGATAAAAGACTATAGCCCACGACATATATTTTAATTAAATAAGTAAAAATTAAAATTAAATAATGAAGCTCAAACTTATTTATATTTACCTTTTACACATTGAATTATGGTAAATTAGATGTAAACATATTTAATATGTTTCTTCTCCATCACCAAATTTCATGTTTCTTCGTCAGTAAGCCACAAAGCTAAAAAACTATAAATGAATGACAAATATTATAGGTTTTTTCTTCACCATCCCAAAGTCTTAGGTTTTTTTATCACTAAGCACCGTACATAATAGACTATAGTAGGTGTAAAAAATTAATTATATTTTATTTTTCAACTCCAACATAAAATTTTAGGTTTTTTCCCACTAAAAAACAAAGATAAAAGACTATAGTCCACGACATATATTTTAATTAAATAAGTAAAAATTAAATAATGAAGCTCAAACTTATTTATATTTACCTTTTCACATTGAATTATGGTAAATTAGATGTAAATATATTCAATATGTTTCTTCTCCATCACCAAATTTCATCTTTCTTCGTCAATAAGCCACAGAGTTAAAAAACTATAAATCAATGACAAATATTTTAGGTTTTTTCTTCACCATCCCAAAGTATTAGGTTTTTTTATCACCAAACACCATTCATAATAGACTATAGTAGGTGTAAAAAGTTATTTATATTTCATTTTTGAACTCCAACATAAAATTTTAGGTTTTTCCCCACTAAAAAACAAAGATAAAAGACTATAGTCCATGACATATATCTTATATAATATAGGTAAAAATTAAAATTAAATAATAAAGCTCAAATTTATTTAAATTTACCTTTTTCACATTGAATTATGGTAAATTATATGTAAATATATTCAATATGTTTCTTCTCCATCACCAAATTTCATGTTTCTTTGTCAGTAAGGCACAGAGTTAAAAAACTATAAATGAGTGACAAATATTTTAGGTTTTTTCTTCACCATCCCAAAGTCTTAGGTTTTTTTATCATTAAGCGCCGTACATAATAGACTATAGTAGGTGTAAAAAGTTAATTATATTTTATTTTTAAAATCCAACATAAAATTTTAGGTTTTTCCCCACTAAAAAAGAAAGATAAAAGACTATAGTCCATGACATATATTTTATATAATATAGCTAAAAATTAAAATTAAATAATGAAGCTCAAACGTATTTATATTTAACTTTTTCACATTGAATTATGGTAAATTAAATGTATATATATTCAATATGTTTTTTTTCCATCACCAAATTGCAGGTTTCTTCGTCAGTAAGCCACATAGTTAAAAGACTTTAAATGAATGACAAATATTTTAGGTTTTTTCTTCACCATCCCAAAGTATTAGGTTTTTTTATCACTAAGAACCAAACATAATAGAATATTGTAGGTGTAAAAAATTAATTATATTTTATTTTTCAAATCCAACATAAAATTTTAGGTTTTTCCCCACTAAAAAACAAAGATAAAAGACTATAGTCCATGAAATATATTTTATATAATATAGGTAAAAATTAAAATTAAATAATGAAGCTGAAACTTATTTATATTTACCTTTTTCACATTGAAATATGGTAAATTAGATGTAAATATATTCAATATGTTTCTTCTCCATCACCAAATTTCATGTTTCTTCGTCAGTAAGCCACAGAGTTAAAAAACTATAAATAAATGACAAATATTTTAGGTTTTTTCTTCACCATCCCAAAGTCTTATGTTTTTTTATCACTAAGCACCGTACATAATAGACTATAGTAGGTGTAAAAAGTTAATTATATTTTATTTTTGAACTCCAACATAAAATTTTAGGTTTTTCCCCACTAAAAAACAAAGATAAAAGACTATAGTCCATGACATATATTATATATAATATAGGTAAAAATTAAAATTAAATAATGAAGCTCAAATTTATTTATATTTACCTTTTTCACATTGAATTATGGTAAATTATATGTAAATATATTCAATATGTTTCTTCTCCATCACCAAATTTCATGTTTCTTTGTTAGTAAGGCACAGAGTTAAAAAACTATAAATGAATGACAAATATTATAGGTTTTTTCTTCACCATCCCAAAGTCTTAGGTTTTTTTATCACTAAGCACCGTACATAATAGACTATAGTATGTGTAAAAAATTAATTATATTTTATTTTTCAACGCCAACATAAAATTTTAGGTTTTTCCCCACTAAAAAACAAAGATAAAAGACTATAGTCCACGACATATATTTTAATTAAATAAGTAAAAATTAAATAATGAAGCTCAAATTTATTTATATTTACCTTTTCACATTGAATTATGGTAAATTAGATGTAAATATATTCAATATGTTTCTTCTCCATCACCAAATTTCATCTTTCTTCGTCAGTAAGCCACAGAGTTAAAAAACTATAAATCAATGACAAATATTTTAGGTTTTTTCTTCACCATCCCAAAGTATTAGGTTTTTTTATCACTAAACACCGTTCATAATAGACTATAGTAGGTGTAAAAAGTTATTTATATTTCATTTTTGAACTCCAACATAAAATTTTAGGTTTTTCCCCACTAAAAAACAAAGATAAAAGACTATAGTCCATGACATATATTTTATATAATATAGGTAAAAATTAAAATTAAATAATAAAGCTCAAATTTATTTAAATTTACCTTTTTCACATTGAATTATGGTAAATTATATGTAAATATATTCAATATGTTTCTTCTCCATCACCAAATTTCATGTTTCTTTGTCAGTAAGGCACAGAGTTAAAAAACTATAAATGAGTGACAAATATTTTAGGTTTTTTCTTCACCATCCCAAAGTCTTAGGTTTTTTTTATCATTAAGCGCCGTACATAATAGACTATAGTAGGTGTAAAAAGTTAATTATATTTTATTTTTAAAATCCAACATAAAATTTTAGGTTTTTCCCCACTAAAAAAGAAAGATAAATAACTATAGTCCATGACATATATTTTATATAATATAGCTAAAAATTATAATTAAATAATGAAGCTCAAACGTATTTATATTTAACTTTTTCACATTGAATTATGGTAAATTAAATGTATATATATTCAATATGTTTTTTCTCCATCAGCAAATTGCAGGTTTCTTCGTCAGTAAGCCACATAGTTAAAAGACTTTAAATGAATGACAAATATTTTAGGTTTTTTCTTCACCATCCCAAAGTATTAGGTTTTTTTATCACTAAGAACCAAACATAATAGAATATTGTAGGTGTAAAAAATTAATTATATTTTATTTTTCAAATCCAACATAAAATTTTAGGTTTTTCCCCACAAAAAAACAAAGATAAAAGACTATAGTCCATGACATATATTTTATATAATATAGGTAAAAATTAAAATTAAATAATGAAGCTGAAACTTATTTATATTTACCTTTTTCACATTGAAATATGGTAAATTAGATGTAAATATATTCATTATGTTTCTTCTCCATCACCAAATTTCATGTTTCTTCGTCAGTAAGCCACAGAGTTAAAAAACAATAAATGAATGACAAATATTTTAGGTTTTTTCTTCACCATCCCAAAGTCTTATGTTTTTTTATCACTAAGCACCGTACATAATAGACTATAGTAGGTGTAAAAAGTTAATTATATTTTATTTTTGAACTCCAACATAAAATTTTAGGTTTTTCCCCACTAAAAAACAAAGATAAAAGACTATAGTCCATGACATATATTATATATAATATAGGTAAAAATTAAAATTAAATAATGAAGCTCAAATTTATTTATATTTACCTTTTTCACATTGAATTATGGTAAATTATATGTAAATATATTCAATATGTTTCTTCTCCATCACCAAATTTCATGTTTCTTTGTCAGTAAGGCACAGAGTTAAAAAACTATAAATGAATGACAAATATTATAGGTTTTTTCTTCACCATCCCAAAGTCTTAGGTTTTTTTATCACTAAGCACCGTACATAATAGACTATAGTAGGTGTAAAAAATTAATTATATTTTATTTTTCAACTCCAACATAAAATTTTAGGTTTTTCCCCACTAAAAAACAAAGATAAAAGACTATAGTCCACGACATATATTTTAATTAAATAAGTAAAAATTAAATAATGAAGCTCAAACTTATTTATATTTACCTTTTCACATTGAATTATGGTAAATTAGATGTAAATATATTCAATATGTTTCTTCTCCATCACCAAATTTCATCTTTCTTCGTCAGTAAGCCACAGAGTTAAAAAACTATAAATCAATGACAAATATTTTAGGTTTTTTCTTCACCATCCCAAAGTATTAGGTTTTTTTATCACTAAACACCGTTCATAATAGACTATAGTAGGTGTAAAAAGTTATTTATATTTCATTTTTGAACTCCAACATAAAATTTTAGGTTTTTCCCCACTAAAAAACAAAGATAAAAGACTATAGTCCATGACATATATTTTATATAATATAGGTAAAAATTAAAATTAAATAATAAAGCTCAAATTTATTTAAATTTACCTTTTTCACATTGAATTATGGTAAATTATATGTAAATATATTCAATATGTTTCTTCTCCATCACCAAATTTCATGTTTCTTTGTCAGTAAGGCACAGAGTTAAAAAACTATAAATGAGTGACAAATATTTTAGGTTTTTTCTTCACCATCCCAAAGTCTTAGGTTTTTTTTTATCATTAAGCGCCGTACATAATAGACTATAGTAGGTGTAAAAAGTTAATTATATTTTATTTTTAAAATCCAACATAAAATTTTAGGTTTTTCCCCACTAAAAAAGAAAGATAAATGACTATAGTCCATGACATATATTTTATATAATATAGCTAAAAATTAAAATTAAATAATGAAGCTCAAACGTATTTATATTTAACTTTTTCACATTGAATTATGGTAAATTAAATGTATATATATTAAATATGTTTTTTCTCCATCAGCAAATTGCAGGTTTCTTCGTCAGTAAGCCACATAGTTAAAAGACTTTAAATGAATGACAAATATTTTAGGTTTTTTCTTCACCATCCCAAAGTATTAGGTTTTTTTATCACTAAGAACCAAACATAATAGAATATTGTAGGTGTAAAAAATTAATTATATTTTATTTTTCAAATCCAACATAAAATTTTAGGTTTTTCTCCACTAAAAAACAAAGATAAAAGACTATAGTCCATGACATATATTTTATATAATATAGGTAAAAATTAAAATTAAATAATGAAGCTGAAACTTATTTATATTTACCTTTTTCACATTGAAATATGGTAAATTAGATGTAAATATATTCATTATGTTTCTTCTCCATCACCAAATTTCATGTTTCTTCGTCAGTAAGCCACAGAGTTAAAAAACTATAAATGAATGACAAATATTTTAGGTTTTTTCTTCACCATCCCAAAGTCTTATGTTTTTTTATCACTAAGCACCGTACATAATAGACTATAGTAGGTGTAAAAAGTTAATTATATTTTATTTTTCAACTCCAACATAAAATTTTAGGTTTTTCCCCACTAAAAAACAAAGATAAAAGACTATAGTCCATAACATATATTATATATAATATAGGTAAAAATTAAAATTAAATAATGAAGCTCAAACTTATTTATATTTAACTTTTTCACATTGAATTATGGTAAATTAGATGTAAATATATTCAATATGTTTCTTCTCCATCACCAAATTTCATGTTTCTTCGTCAGTAAGCCACAAAGTTACAAAAACTACAAATGAATGACAATACTTTAGGTTTTTTCTTCACAATCCCAAAGTCTTAGGTTTTGTATCATTAAGCACCGTACATAATAGACTATAGTAGGTGTAAAAAGTTAATTATATTTTAGTTTTCAACTCCAACATAAAATTTTAGGTTTTTCCCCACTAAAAAAGAAAGATAAAAGACTATAGTCCATGACATATATTTTATATAACATAGCTAAAAATTAAAATTAAATAATGAAGCTCAAATGTATTTATATTTAACTTTTTCACATTGAATTGTGGTAAATTGGATGTAAATATATTTAATATGTTTTTTCTCCAACACCAAATAGCATGTTTCTTCGTCAGTAAGCCACGTAGTTAAAAGACTTTAAATGAATGACAAATATTTTAGGTTTTTTCTTCACCGTCCCAAAGTATTAGGTTTTTTTATCACTAAGCACCATACATAATAGACTATAGTTCATGTAAAAAGTTAATTAAATTTTATTTTTCAAATCCAACAAAAAATTTTAGGTTTTTCCTCACTAAAAAACAAAGATAAAAGACTATAGTCCACGACATATATTTTAATTAATTAAATAAAAATTAAAATTAAATAATGAAGCTCAAACTTATTTATATTTACCTTTTTCATATTGAAATATGGTAAATTAGATGTAAATATATTCAATATGTTTCTTCTCCATCATTAAATTTTATGTTTCTTCGTCAGTAAGCCACAGAGTTAAAAAACTATAAATGAGTGACAAATATTTTAGGTTTTTTCTTCACCATCCCAAAGTCTTATGTTTTTTTATCACTAAGCACCGTACATAATAGACTATAGTAGTTGTAAAAAGTTAATTATATTTTATTTTTCAAATCCAACATAAAATTTTAGGGTTTTCCCCACTAAAAAACAAAGATAAAAGACTATAGTCCATGACATATATTTTATATAATATAGGTAAAAATTAAAATTAAATAATGAAGCTCAAGTTTATTTATATTTACCTTTTTCACATTGAATTATGGTAAATTATATGTAAATATATTCAATATGTTTCTGCTCCATCACCAAATTTCATGTTTCTTTGTCAGTAAGGGACAGAGTTAAAAAACTATAAATGAATGACAAAGATTTTAGGTTTTTTCTTCACCATCCCAAAGTCTTAGGTTTTTTTATCATTAAGCACCGTACATAATAGACTATAGTAGGTGTAAAAAGTTAATTATATTTTATTTTTCAAATCCAACATAAAATTTTAGGTTTTTCACCACTAAAAAACAAAGATAAAAGACTATAGTCCACGACATATATTTTAATTAAATAAGTAAAAATTAAAATTAAATAATGAAGCTCAAACTTATTTATATTTACCTTTTACACATTGAATTATGGTAAATTAGATGTAAACATATTTAATATGTTTCTTCTCCATCACCAAATTTCATGTTTCTTCGTTAGTAAGCCACAAAGCTAAAAAAAACTATAAATGAATGACAAATATTATAGGTTTTTTCTTCACCATCCCAAAGTCTTAGGTTTTTTTATCACTAAGCACCGTACATAATAGACTATAGTAGGTGTATAAAATTAATTATATTTTATTTTTCAACTCCAATATAAAATTTTAAGTTTTTCCCCACTAAAAAACAAAGATAAAAGACTATAGTCCACGACATATGTTTTAATTAAATAAGTAAAAATTAAATAATGAAGCTCAAACTTATTTATATTTACCTTTTTCACATTGAATTATGGTAAATTAGATGTAAATATATTCAATATGTTTCTTCTCCATCACCAAATTTCATGTTTCTTCGTCAGTAAGCCACAGAGTTAAAAAACTATAAATCAATGACAAATATTTTAGGTATTTTCTTCACCATCCCAAAGTATTAGGTTTTTTATCACTAAACACCGTTCATAATAGACTATAGTAGGTGTAAAAAGTTAATTATATTTTGTTTTTGAACTCCAACATAAAATTTTAGGTTTTTCCCCAATAAAAAACAAAGATAAAAGACAATAGTCCATGACATATATTTTATATAATATAGGTAAAAATTAAAATTAAATAATGAAGCTCAAATTTATTTATATTTACCTTTTTCACATTGAATTATGGTAAATTATATGTAAATATATTCAATATGTTTCTTCTCCATCACCAAATTTCATGTTTCTTTGTCAGTAAGGCACAGAGTTAAAAACTATAAATGAGTGACAAATATTTTTGGTTTTTTCTTCACCATCCCAAAGTCTTAGGTTTTTTTATTATTAAGCACCGTACATAATAGACTATAGTAGGTGTAAAATGTTAATTATATTTTATTTTTCAAATCCAACAAAAATTTTTAGGTTTTTCCCCACTAAAAAACAAAGATAAAAGACTATAGTCCACGACATATATTTTAATTAAATAAGTAAAAATTAAAATTAAATAAAGAAGCTCAAACTTATTTATATTTACCTTTTACAAATTGAATTATGGTAAATTAGATGTAAACATATTTAATATGTTTCTTCTCCATCACCAAATTTCATGTTTCTTCGTCAGTAAGCCACAAAGCTAAAAAAACTATAAATGAATGACAAATATTATAGGGTTTTTCTTCACCATCCCAAAGTCTTAGGGTTTTTTTATCACTAAGCACCGTACATAATAGACTATAGTAGGTGTAAAAAATTAATTATATTTTATTTTTCAACTCCAACATAAAATTTTAAGTTTTTCCCCACTAAAAAACAAAGATAAAAGACTATAGTCCACGACATAAGTAAAAATTAAATAAGTAAAAATTAAATAATGAAGCTCAAACTTATTTATATTTAACTTTTTCACATTGAATTATGGTAAATTAGATGTAAATATATTCAATATGTTTCTTCTCCATCACCAAATTTCATGTTTCTTCGTCAGTAAGCCACAGAGTTAAAAAACTATAAATCAATGACAGATATTTTAGGTATTTTCTTCACCATCCCAAAGTATTAGGTTTTTTTATCACTAAACACCGTTCATAATAGACTATAGTAGGTGTAAAAAGTTAATTATATTTTATTTTTGAACTCCAACATAAAATTTTAGGTTTTTCCCCACTAAAAAACAAAGATAAAAGACTATAGTCCATGACATATATTTTATATAATATAGGTAAAAATTAAAATTAAATAATGAAGCTCAAATTTATTTATATTTACCTTTTTTACATTGAATTATGGTAAATTATATGTAAATATATTCAATATGTTTCTTCTCCATCACCAAATTTCATGTTTCTTTGTCAGTAAGTCACAGAGTTAAAAAACTATAAATGAGTGACAAATATTTTAGGTTTTTTCTTCACCATCCCAAAGTCTTAGGTTTTTTTATCATTAAGCACCGTACATAATAGACTATAGTAGGTGTAAAAAGTTAATTATATTTTATTTTTCAAATCAAACAAAAAATTTTAGGTTTTTCCCCACTAAAAAACAAAGATAAAAGACTATAGTCCACGACATATATTTTAATTAATTAAGTAAAAATTAAAATTAAATAATGAAGCTCAAACTTATTTATATTTACCTTTTTCACATTGAAATATGGTAAATTAGATGTAAATATATTCAATATGTTTCTTCTCCATCATCAAATTTTATGTTTCTTCGTCAGTAAGCCACAGAGTTAAAAAACTATAAATGAATGACAAATATTTTAGGTTTTTTCTTCTCCATCCCAAAGTCTTATGTTTTTTTTATCACTAAGCACCGTACATAATAGACTATAGTAGGTGTAAAAAGTTAATTATATTTTATTTTTGAACTCCAACATAAAATTTTAGGTTTTTCCCCACTAAAAAACAAAGATAAAAGACTATAGTCCATGACATATATTTTATATAATATAGGTAAAAATTAAAATTAAATAATGAAGCTCAACTTCATTTATATTTATCTTTTTCACATTGAATTATGGTAAATTATATGTAAATATATTCAATATGTTTCTTCTCCCTCACCAAATTTCATGTTTCTTCGTCAGTAAGCCACAAAGTTAAAAAACTATAAATGAATGACAAATATTATAGGTTTTTTCTTCACCATCCCAAAGTCTTAGGTTTTTTTATCACTAAGCACCGTACATAATAGACTATAGTAGGTGTAAAAAATTAATTATATTTTATTTTTCAACTCCAACATAAAATTTTAGGTTTTTCCCCACTAAAAAACAAAGATAAAAGACTATAGTCCACGACATATGTTTTAATTAAATAAGTAAAAATTAAATAATAAAGCTCAAACTTATTTATATTTACCTTTTTCACATTGAATTATGTTAAATTAGATGTAAATATATTCAATATGTTTCTTCTCCATCACCAAATTTCATGTTTCTTCGTCAGTAAGCCACAGAGTTAAAAAGCTATAAATCAATGACAAATATTTTAGGTTTTTTCTTCATCATCCCAAAGTATTAGGTTTTTTATCACTAAACACCGTTCATAATAGACTATAGTAGGTGTAAAAAGTTAATTATATTTTATTTTTGAACTCCAACATAAAATTTTAGGTTTTTCCCCACTAAAAAACAAAGATAAAAGACTATAGTCCATGACATATATTTTATATAATATAGGTAAAAATTAAAATTAAATAATGAAGCTCAAATTTATTTATATTTACCTTTTTCACATTGAATTATGGTAAATTATATGTAAATATATTCAATATGTTTCTTCTCCATCACCAAATTTCATGTTTCTTTGTCAGTAAGGCACAGAGTTAAAAAACAATAAATGAATGACAAATATTTTTGGTTTTTTCTTCACCATCCCAAAGTCTTAGGTTTTTTTATCATTAAGCCCCGTACATAATAGACTATAGTAGGTGTAAAAAGTTAATTATATTTTATTTTTCAAATCCAACATAAAATTTTAGGTTTTTCACCACTAAAAAACAAAGAAAAAAGACTATAGCCCACGACATATATTTTAATTAAATAAGTAAAAATTAAAATTAAATAATGAAGCTCAAACTTATTTATATTTACCTTTTACACATTGAATTATGGTAAATTAGATGTAAACATATTTAATATGTTTCTTCTCCATCACCAAATTTCATGTTTCTTCGTCAGTAAGCCACAAAGCTAAAAAACTATAAATGAATGACAAATATTATAGATTTTTTCTTCACCATCCCAAAGTCTTAGGTTTTTTTATCACTAAGCACCGTACATAATAGACTATAGTAGGTGTAAAAAATTAATTATATTTTATTTTTCAACTCCAACATAAAATTTTAGGTTTTTCCCCACTAAAAAACAAAGATAAAAGACTATAGTCCACGACATATATTTTAATTAAATAAGTAAAAATTAAATAATGAAGCTCAAACTTATTTATATTTACCTTTTTCACATTGAATTATGGTAAATTAGATGTAAATATATTCAATATGTTTCTTCTCCATCACCAAATTTCATGTTTCTTCGTTAGTAAGCCACAGAGTTAAAAAACTATAAATCAATGACAAATATTTTAGGTTTTTTCTTCACCATCCCAAAGTATTAGGTTTTTTTATCACTAAACACCGTTCATAATAGACTATAGTAGGTGTAAAAAGTTAATTATATTTTATTTTTGAACTCCAACATAAAATTTTAGGTTTTTCCCCACTAAAAAACAAAGATAAAAGACTATAGTCCATGACATATATTTTATATAATATAGGTAAAAATTAAAATTAAATAATAAAGCTCAAATTTATTTAAATTTACCTTTTTCACATTGAATTATGGTAAATTATATGTAAATATATTCAATATGTTTCTTCTCCATCACCAAATTTCATGTTTCTTTGTCAGTAAGGCACAGAGTTAAAAAATATAAATGAGTGACAATTATTTTAGGTTTTTTCTTCACCATCCCAAAGTCTTAGGTTTTTTTATCACTAAGCACCGTACATAATAGACTATAGTAGGTGTAAAAAATTAATTATATTTTATTTTTCAACTCCAACATAAAATTTTAAGTTTTTCCCCACTAAAAAACAAAGATAAAAGACTATAGCCCACGACATAAGTAAAAATTAAATAAGTAAAAATTAAATAATGAAGCTCAAACTTATTTATATTTAACTTTTTCACATTGAATTATGGTAAATTAGATGTAAATATATTCAATATGTTTCTTCTCCATCACCAAATTTCATGTTTCTTCGTCAGTAAGCCACAGAGTTAAAAAACTATAAATCAATGACAGATATTTTAGGTATTTTCTTCACCATCCCAAAGTATTAGGTTTTTTTATCACTAAACACCGTTCATAATAGACTATAGTAGGTGTAAAAAGTTAATTATATTTTATTTTTGAACTCCAACATAAAATTTTAGGTTTTTCCCCACTAAAAAACAAAGATAAAAGACTATAGTCCATGACATATATTTTATATAATATAGGTAAAAATTAAAATTAAATAATGAAGCTCAAATTTATTTATATTTACCTTTTTTACATTGAATTATGGTAAATTATATGTAAATATATTCAATATGTTTCTTCTCCGTCACCAAATTTCATGTTTCTTTGTCAGTAAGTCACAGAGTTAAAAAACTATAAATGAGTGACAAATATTTTAGGTTTTTTCTTCACCATCCCAAAGTCTTAGGTTTTTTTATCATTAAGCACCGTACATAATAGACTATAGTAGGTGTAAAAAGTTAATTATATTTTATTTTTCAAATCAAACAAAATATTTTAGGTTTTTCCCCACTAAAAAACAAAGATAAAAGACTATAGTCCACGACATATATTTTAATTAATTAAGTAAAAATTAAAATTAAATAATGAAGCTCAAACTTATTTATATTTACCTTTTTCACATTGAAATATGGTAAATTAGATGTAAATATATTCAATATGTTTCTTCTCCATCATCAAATTTTATGTTTCTTCGTCAGTAAGCCACAGAGTTAAAAAACTATAAATGAATGACAAATATTTTAGGTTTTTTCTTCTCCATCCCAAAGTCTTATGTTTTTTTTATCACTAAGCACCTTACATAATAGACTATAGTAGGTGTAAAAATTTAATTATATTTTATTTTTGAACTCCAACATAAAATTTTAGGTTTTTCCCCACTAAAAAACAAAGATAAAAGACTATAGTCCATGACATATATTTTATATAATATAGGTAAAAATTAAAATTAAATAATGAAGCTCAACTTCATTTATATTTATCTTTTTCACATTGAATTATGGTAAATTATATGTAAATATATTCAATATGTTTCTTCTCCCTCACCAAATTTCATGTTTCTTCGTCAGTAAGCCACAAAGTTAAAAAACTATAAATGAATGACAAATATTATAGGTTTTTTCTTCACCATCCCAAAGTCTTAGGTTTTTTTATCACTAAGCACCGTACATAATAGACTATAGTAGGTGTAAAAAATTAATTATATTTTATTTTTCAACTCCAACATAAAATTTTAGGTTTTTCCCCACTAAAAAACAAAGATAAAAGACTATAGTCCACGACATATGTTTTAATTAAATAAGTAAAAATTAAATAATAAAGCTCAAACTTATTTATATTTACCTTTTTCACATTGAATTATGTTAAATTAGATGTAAATATATTCAATATGTTTCTTCTCCATCACCAAATTTCATGTTTCTTCGTCAGTAAGCCACAGAGTTAAAAAGCTATAAATCAATGACAAATATTTTAGGTTTTTTCTTCATCATCCCAAAGTATTAGGTTTTTTTATCACTAAACACCGTTCATAATAGACTATAGTAGGTGTAAAAAGTTAATTATATTTTATTTTTGAACTCCAACATAAAATTTTAGGTTTTTCCCCACTAAAAAACAAAGATAAAAGACTATAGTCCATGACATATATTTTATATAATATAGGTAAAAATTAAAATTAAATAATGAAGCTCAAATTTATTTATATTTACCTTTTTCACATTGAATTATGGTAAATTATATGTAAATATATTCAATATGTTTCTTCTCCATCACCAAATTTCATGTTTCTTTGTCAGTAAGGCACAGAGTTAAAAAACAATAAATGAATGACAAATATTTTTGGTTTTTTCTTCACCATCCCAAAGTCTTAGGTTTTTTTATCATTAAGCCCCGTACATAATAGACTATAGTAGGTGTAAAAAGTTAATTATATTTTATTTTTCAAATCCAACATAAAATTTTAGGTTTTTCACCACTAAAAAACAAAGAAAAAAGACTATAGCCCACGACATATATTTTAATTAAATAAGTAAAAATTAAAATTAAATAATGAAGCTCAAACTTATTTATATTTACCTTTTACACATTGAATTATGGTAAATTAGATGTAAACATATTTAATATGTTTCTTCTCCATCACCAAATTTCATGTTTCTTCGTCAGTAAGCCACAAAGCTAAAAAACTATAAATGAATGACAAATATTATAGATTTTTTCTTCACCATCCCAAAGTCTTAGGTTTTTTTATCACTAAGCACCGTACATAATAGACTATAGTAGGTGTAAAAAATTAATTATATTTTATTTTTCAACTCCAACATAAAATTTTAGGTTTTTCCCCACTAAAAAACAAAGATAAAAGACTATAGTCCACGACATATATTTTAATTAAATAAGTAAAAATTAAATAATGAAGCTCAAACTTATTTATATTTACCTTTTTCACATTGAATTATGGTAAATTAGATGTAAATATATTCAATATGTTTCTTCTCCATCACCAAATTTCATGTTTCTTCGTTAGTAAGCCACAGAGTTAAAAAACTATAAATCAATGACAAATATTTTAGGTTTTTTCTTCACCATCCCAAAGTATTAGGTTTTTTTATCACTAAACACCGTTCATAATAGACTATAGTAGGTGTAAAAAGTTAATTATATTTTATTTTTGAACTCCAACATAAAATTTTAGGTTTTTCCCCACTAAAAAACAAAGATAAAAGACTATAGTCCATGACATATATTTTATATAATATAGGTAAAAATTAAAATTAAATAATAAAGCTCAAATTTATTTAAATTTACCTTTTTCACATTGAATTATGGTAAATTATATGTAAATATATTCAATATGTTTCTTCTCCATCACCAAATTTCATGTTTCTTTGTCAGTAAGGCACAGAGTTAAAAAATATAAATGAGTGACAATTATTTTAGGTTTTTTCTTCACCATCCCAAAGTCTTAGGTTTTTTTATCACTAAGCACCGTACATAATAGACTATAGTAGGTGTAAAAAATTAATTATATTTTATTTTTCAACTCCAACATAAAATTTTAAGTTTTTCCCCACTAAAAAACAAAGATAAAAGACTATAGTCCACGACATAAGTAAAAATTAAATAAGTAAAAATTAAATAATGAAGCTCAAACTTATTTATATTTAACTTTTTCACATTGAATTATGGTAAATTAGATGTAAATATATTCAATATGTTTCTTCTCCATCACCAAATTTCATGTTTCTTCGTCAGTAAGCCACAGAGTTAAAAAACTATAAATCAATGACAGATATTTTAGGTATTTTCTTCACCATCCCAAAGTATTAGGTTTTTTTATCACTAAACACCGTTCATAATAGACTATAGTAGGTGTAAAAAGTTAATTATATTTTATTTTTGAACTCCAACATAAAATTTTAGGTTTTTCCCCACTAAAAAACAAAGATAAAAGACTATAGTCCATGACATATATTTTATATAATATAGGTAAAAATTAAAATTAAATAATGAAGCTCAAATTTATTTATATTTACCTTTTTTACATTGAATTATGGTAAATTATATGTAAATATATTCAATATGTTTCTTCTCCATCACCAAATTTCATGTTTCTTTGTCAGTAAGTCACAGAGTTAAAAAACTATAAATGAGTGACAAATATTTTAGGTTTTTTCTTCACCATCCCAAAGTCTTAGGTTTTTTTATCATTAAGCACCGTACATAATAGACTATAGTAGGTGTAAAAAGTTAATTATATTTTATTTTTCAAATCAAACAAAAAATTTTAGGTTTTTCCCCACTAAAAAACAAAGATAAAAGACTATAGTCCACGACATATATTTTAATTAATTAAGTAAAAATTAAAATTAAATAATGAAGCTCAAACTTATTTATATTTACCTTTTTCACATTGAAATATGGTAAATTAGATGTAAATATATTCAATATGTTTCTTCTCCATCATCAAATTTTATGTTTCTTCGTCAGTAAGCCACAGAGTTAAAAAACTATAAATGAATGACAAATATTTTAGGTTTTTTCTTCTCCATCCCAAAGTCTTATGTTTTTTTTATCACTAAGCACCGTACATAATAGACTATAGTAGGTGTAAAAAGTTAATTATATTTTATTTTTGAACTCCAACATAAAATTTTAGGTTTTTCCCCACTAAAAAACAAAGATAAAAGACTATAGTCCATGACATATATTTTATATAATATAGGTAAAAATTAAAATTAAATAATGAAGCTCAACTTCATTTATATTTATCTTTTTCACATTGAATTATGGTAAATTATATGTAAATATATTCAATATGTTTCTTCTCCCTCACCAAATTTCATGTTTCTTCGTCAGTAAGCCACAAAGTTAAAAAACTATAAATGAATGACAAATATTATAGGTTTTTTCTTCACCATCCCAAAGTCTTAGGTTTTTTTATCACTAAGCACCGTACATAATAGACTATAGTAGGTGTAAAAAATTAATTATATTTTATTTTTCAACTCCAACATAAAATTTTAGGTTTTTCCCCACTAAAAAACAAAGATAAAAGACTATAGTCCACGACATATGTTTTAATTAAATAAGTAAAAATTAAATAATAAAGCTCAAACTTATTTATATTTACCTTTTTCACATTGAATTATGTTAAATTAGATGTAAATATATTCAATATGTTTCTTCTCCATCACCAAATTTCATGTTTCTTCGTCAGTAAGCCACAGAGTTAAAAAGCTATAAATCAATGACAAATATTTTAGGTTTTTTCTTCATCATCCCAAAGTATTAGGTTTTTTTATCACTAAACACCGTTCATAATAGACTATAGTAGGTGTAAAAAGTTAATTATATTTTATTTTTGAACTCCAACATAAAATTTTAGGTTTTTCCCCACTAAAAAACAAAGATAAAAGACTATAGTCCATGACATATATTTTATATAATATAGGTAAAAATTAAAATTAAATAATGAAGCTCAAATTTATTTATATTTACCTTTTTCACATTGAATTATGGTAAATTATATGTAAATATATTCAATATGTTTCTTCTCCATCACAAAATTTCATGTTTCTTTGTCAGTAAGGCACAGAGTTAAAAAACAATAAATGAATGACAAATATTTTTGGTTTTTTCTTCACCATCCCAAAGTCTTAGGTTTTTTTATCATTAAGCCCCGTACATAATAGACTATAGTAGGTGTAAAAAGTTAATTATATTTTATTTTTCAAATCCAACATAAAATTTTAGGTTTTTCACCACTAAAAAACAAAGAAAAAAGACTATAGCCCACGACATACATTTTAATTAAATAAGTAAAAATTAAAATTAAATAATGAAGCTCAAAATTATTTATATTTACCTTTTACACATTGAATTATGGTAAATTAGATGTAAACATATTTAATATGTTTCTTCTCCATCACCAAATTTCATGTTTCTTCGTCAGTAAGCCACAAAGCTAAAAAACTATAAATGAATGACAAATATTATAGATTTTTTCTTCACCATCCCAAAGTCTTAGGTTTTTTTATCACTAAGCACCGTACATAATAGACTATAGTAGGTGTAAAAAATTAATTATATTTTATTTTTCAACTCCAACATAAAATTTTAGGTTTTTCCCCACTAAAAAACAAAGATAAAAGACTATAGTCCACGACATATATTTTAATTAAATAAGTAAAAATTAAATAATGAAGCTCAAACTTATTTATATTTACCTTTTTCACATTGAATTATGGTAAATTAGATGTAAATATATTCAATATGTTTCTTCTCCATCACCAAATTTCATGTTTCTTCGTTAGTAAGCCACAGAGTTAAAAAACTATAAATCAATGACAAATATTTTAGGTTTTTTCTTCACCATCCCAAAGTATTAGGTTTTTTTATCACTAAACACCGTTCATAATAGACTATAGTAGGTGTAAAAAGTTAATTATATTTTATTTTTGAACTCCAACATAAAATTTTAGGTTTTTCCCCACTAAAAAACAAAGATAAAAGACTATAGTCCATGACATATATTTTATATAATATAGGTAAAAATTAAAATTAAATAATAAAGCTCAAATTTATTTAAATTTACCTTTTTCACATTGAATTATGGTAAATTATATGTAAATATATTCAATATGTTTCTTCTCCATCACCAAATTTCATGTTTCTTTGTCAGTAAGGCACAGAGTTAAAAAATATAAATGAGTGACAATTATTTTAGGTTTTTTCTTCACCATCCCAAAGTCTTAGGTTTTTTTATCACTAAGCACCGTACATAATAGACTATAGTAGGTGTAAAAAATTAATTATATTTTATTTTTCAACTCCAACATAAAATTTTAAGTTTTTCCCCACTAAAAAACAAAGATAAAAGACTATAGTCCACGACATAAGTAAAAATTAAATAAGTAAAAATTAAATAATGAAGCTCAAACTTATTTATATTTAACTTTTTCACATTGAATTATGGTAAATTAGATGTAAATATATTCAATATGTTTCTTCTCCATCACCAAATTTCATGTTTCTTCGTCAGTAAGCCACAGAGTTAAAAAACTATAAATCAATGACAGATATTTTAGGTATTTTCTTCACCATCCCAAAGTATTAGGTTTTTTTATCACTAAACACCGTTCATAATAGACTATAGTAGGTGTAAAAAGTTAATTATATTTTATTTTTGAACTCCAACATAAAATTTTAGGTTTTTCCCCACTAAAAAACAAAGATAAAAGACTATAGTCCATGACATATATTTTATATAATATAGGTAAAAATTAAAATTAAATAATGCAGCTCAAATTTATTTATATTTACCTTTTTTACATTGAATTATGGTAAATTATATGTAAATATATTCAATATGTTTCTTCTCCATCACCAAATTTCATGTTTCTTTGTCAGTAAGTCACAGAGTTAAAAAACTATAAATGAGTGACAAATATTTTAGGTTTTTTCTTCACCATCCCAAAGTCTTAGGTTTTTTTATCATTAAGCACCGTACATAATAGACTATAGTAGGTGTAAAAAGTTAATTATATTTTATTTTTCAAATCAAACAAAAAATTTTAGGTTTTTCCCCACTAAAAAACAAAGATAAAAGACTATAGTCCACGACATATATTTTAATTAATTAAGTAAAAATTAAAATTAAATAATGAAGCTCAAACTTATTTATATTTACCTTTTTCACATTGAAATATGGTAAATTAGATGTAAATATATTCAATATGTTTCTTCTCCATCATCAAATTTTATGTTTCTTCGTCAGTAAGCCACAGAGTTAAAAAACTATAAATGAATGACAAATATTTTAGGTTTTTTCTTCTCCATCCCAAAGTCTTATGTTTTTTTTATCACTAAGCACCGTACATAATAGACTATAGTAGGTGTAAAAAGTTAATTATATTTTATTTTTGAACTCCAACATAAAATTTTAGGTTTTTCCCCACTAAAAAACAAAGATAAAAGACTATAGTCCATGACATATATTTTATATAATATAGGTAAAAATTAAAATTAAATAATGAAGCTCAACTTCATTTATATTTATCTTTTTCACATTGAATTATGGTAAATTATATGTAAATATATTCAATATGTTTCTTCTCCCTCACCAAATTTCATGTTTCTTCGTCAGTAAGCCACAAAGTTAAAAAACTATAAATGAATGACAAATATTATAGGTTTTTTCTTCACCATCCCAAAGTCTTAGGTTTTTTTATCACTAAGCACCGTACATAATAGACTATAGTAGGTGTAAAAAATTAATTATATTTTATTTTTCAACTCCAACATAAAATTTTAGGTTTTTCCCCACTAAAAAACAAAGATAAAAGACTATAGTCCACGACATATGTTTTAATTAAATAAGTAAAAATTAAATAATAAAGCTCAAACTTATTTATATTTACCTTTTTCACATTGAATTATGTTAAATTAGATGTAAATATATTCAATATGTTTCTTCTCCATCACCAAATTTCATGTTTCTTCGTCAGTAAGCCACAGAGTTAAAAAGCTATAAATCAATGACAAATATTTTAGGTTTTTTCTTCATCATCCCAAAGTATTAGGTTTTTTTATCACTAAACACCGTTCATAATAGACTATAGTAGGTGTAAAAAGTTAATTATATTTTATTTTTGAACTCCAACATAAAATTTTAGGTTTTTCCCCACTAAAAAACAAAGATAAAAGACTATAGTCCATGACATATATTTTATATAATATAGGTAAAAATTAAAATTAAATAATGAAGCTCAAATTTATTTATATTTACCTTTTTCACATTGAATTATGGTAAATTATATTTAAATATATTCAATATGTTTCTTCTCCATCACCAAATTTCATGTTTCTTTGTCAGTAAGGCACAGAGTTAAAAAACAATAAATGAATGACAAATATTTTTGGTTTTTTCTTCACCATCCCAAAGTCTTAGGTTTTTTTATCATTAAGCCCCGTACATAATAGACTATAGTAGGTGTAAAAAGTTAATTATATTTTATTTTTCAAATCCAACATAAAATTTTAGGTTTTTCACCACTAAAAAACAAAGATAAAAGACTATAGCCCACGACATATATTTTAATTAAATAAGTAAAAATTAAAATTAAATAATGAAGCTCAAACTTATTTATATTTACCTTTTACACATTGAATTATGGTAAATTAGATGTAAACATATTTAATATGTTTCTTCTCCATCACCAAATTTCATGTTTCTTCGTCAGTAAGCCACAAAGCTAAAAAACTATAAATGAATGACAAATATTATAGATTTTTTCTTCACCATCCCAAAGTCTTAGGTTTTTTTATCACTAAGCACCGTACATAATAGACTATAGTAGGTGTAAAAAATTAATTATATTTTATTTTTCAACTCCAACATAAAATTTTAGGTTTTTCCCCACTAAAAAACAAAGATAAAAGACTATAGTCCACGACATATATTTTAATTAAATAAGTAAAAATTAAATAATGAAGCTCAAACTTATTTATATTTACCTTTTTCACATTGAATTATGGTAAATTAGATGTAAATATATTCAATATGTTTCTTCTCCATCACCAAATTTCATGTTTCTTCGTTAGTAAGCCACAGAGTTAAAAAACTATAAATCAATGACAAATATTTTAGGTTTTTTCTTCACCATCCCAAAGTATTAGGTTTTTTTATCACTAAACACCGTTCATAATAGACTATAGTAGGTGTAAAAAGTTAATTATATTTTATTTTTGAACTCCAACATAAAATTTTAGGTTTTTCCCCACTAAAAAACAAAGATAAAAGACTATAGTCCATGACATATATTTTATATAATATAGGTAAAAATTAAAATTAAATAATAAAGCTCAAATTTATTTAAATTTACCTTTTTCACATTGAATTATGGTAAATTATATGTAAATATATTCAATATGTTTCTTCTCCATCACCAAATTTCATGTTTCTTTGTCAGTAAGGCACAAAGTTAAAAAATATAAATGAGTGACAATTATTTTAGGTTTTTTCTTCACCATCCCAAAGTCTTAGGTTTTTTTATCATTAAGCACCATACATAATAGACTATAGTAGGTGTAAAAATTTAATTATATTTTATTTTTCAAATCCAACATAAAATTTTAGGTTTTTCCCCACTAAAAAACCTAGATAAAAGACTATAGACCATGACATATATGTTATATAATATAGGTAAAAATTAAAATTAAATAATAAAGCTCAAACTTATTTATATTTAACTTTTTCACATTGAATTATGGTAAATTAGATGTAAATATATTCAATATGTTTTTCTCCATCACCAAATTTCATGTTTCTTCGTCAGTAAGCCACAAAGTTAAAAAAACTACAAATGAATGACAATACTTTAGGTTTTTTCTTCACAATCCCAAAGTCTTAGGTTTTTTATCACTAAGCACCGTACACAATAGACTATAGTAGGTGTAAAAAGTTAATTATATTTTATTTTTCAACTCCAACATAAAATTTTAGGTTTTTCCCCACTAAAAAAGAAAGATAAAAGACTATAGTCCATGACATATATTTTATATAATATAGCTAAAAATTAAAATTAAATAATGAAGCTCAAATGTATTTATATTTAACTTTTTCACATTGAATTATGGTAAATTGGATGTAAATATATTCAATATGTTTTTTCTCCATCACCAAATAGCATGTTTCTTCGTCAGTAAGCCACATAGTTAAAAGACTTTAAATGAATGACAAATATTTTAGGTTTTTTCTTCACCGTCCCAAAGTATTAGGGTTTTTTTATCACTAAGCACCGTACATAATAGACTATAGTTGGTGTAAAAACTTAATTAAATTTTATTTTTCAAATCCAACAAAAAATTTTAGGTTTTTCCTCACTAAAAAACAAAGATAAAAGACTATAGTCCACGACATATATTTTAATTAATTAAATAAAAATTAAAATTAAATAATGAAGCTCAAACTTATTTATATTTACTTTTTTCACATTGAAATATGGTAAATTAGATGTAAATATATTCAATATGTTTCTTCTCCATCATCAAATTTTATGTTTCTTCGTCAGTAAGCCACAGAGTTAAAAAACTATAAATGAATGACAAATATTTTAGGTTTTTTCTTCACCATCCCAAAGTCTTATGTTTTTTTATCACTAAGCACCGTACATAATAGACTATAGTAGTTGTAAAAAGTTAATTATATTTTATTTTTGAACTCCAACATAAAATTTTAGGTTTTTCCCCACTAAAAAACAAAGATAAAAGACTATAGTCCATGACATATATTTTATATAATATAGGTAAAAATTAAAATTAAATAATGAAGCTCAAATTTATTTATATTTACCTTTTTCACATTGAATTATGGTAAATTATATGTAAATATATTCAATATGTTTCTTCTCCATCACCAAATTTCATGTTTCTTTGTCAGTAAGGCACAGAGTTAAAAAACAATAAATGAATGACAAATATTTTAGGTTTTTTCTTCACCATCCCAAAGTCTTAGGTTTTTTTATCATTAAGCCCCGTACATAATAGACTATAGTAGGTGTAAAAAGTTAATTATATTTTATTTTTCAAATCCAACATAAAATTTTAGGTTTTTCACCACTAAAAAACAAAGATAAAAGACTATAGCCCACGACATATATTTTAATTAAATAAGTAAAAATTAAAATTAAATAATGAAGCTCAAACTTATTTATATTTACCTTTTACACATTGAATTATGGTAAATTAGATGTAAACATAATTAATATGTTTCTTCTCCATCACCAAATTTCATGTTTCTTCGTCAGTAAGCCACAAAGCTAAAAAACTATAAATGAATGACAAATATTATAGATTTTTTCTTCACCATCCCAAAGTCTTAGGTTTTTTTATCACTAAGCACCGTACATAATAGACTATAGTAGGTGTAAAAAATTAATTATATTTTATTTTTCAACTCCAACATAAAATTTTAGGTTTTTCCCCACTAAAAAACAAAGATAAAAGACTATAGTCCACGACATATATTTTAATTAAATATGTAAAAATTAAATAATGAAGCTCAAACTTATTTATATTTACCTTTTTCACATTGAATTATGGTAAATTAGATGTAAATATATTCAATATGTTTCTTCTCCATCACCAAATTTCATGTTTCTTCGTTAGTAAGCCACAGAGTTAAAAAACTATAAATCAATGACAAATATTTTAGGTTTTTTCTTCACCATCCCAAAGTATTAGGTTTTTTTATCACTAAACACCGTTCATAATAGACTATAGTAGGTGTAAAAAGTTAATTATATTTTATTTTTGAACTCCAACATAAAATTTTAGGTTTTTCCCCACTAAAAAACAAAGATAAAAGACTATAGTCCATGACATATATTTTATATAATATAGGTAAAAATTAAAATTAAATAATAAAGCTCAAATTTATTGAAATTTACCTTTTTCACATTGAATTATGGTAAATTATATGTAAATATATTCAATATGTTTCTTCTCCATCACCAAATTTCATGTTTCTTTGTCAGTAAGGCACAGAGTTAAAAAATATAAATGAGTGACAATTATTTTAGGTTTTTTCTTCACCATCCCAAAGTCTTAGGTTTTTTTATCATTAAGCACCATACATAATAGACTATAGTAGGTGTAAAAAGTTAATTATATTTTATTTTTCAAATCCAACATAAAATTTTAGGTTTTTCCCCACTAAAAAACCTAGATAAAAGACTATAGACCATGACATATATGTTATATAATATAGGTAAAAATTAAAATTAAATAATAAAGCTCAAACTTATTTATATTTAACTTTTTCACATTGAATTATGGTAAATTAGATGTAAATATATTCAATATGTTTTTCTCCATCACCAAATTTCATGTTTCTTCGTCAGTAAGCCACAAAGTTAAAAAAACTACAAATGAATGACAATACTTTAGGTTTTTTCTTCACAATCCCAAAGTCTTAGGTTTTTTATCACTAAGCACCGTACACAATAGACTATAGTAGGTGTAAAAAGTTAATTATATTTTATTTTTCAACTCCAACATAAAATTTTAGGTTTTTCCCCACTAAAAAAGAAAGATAAAAGACTATAGTCCATGACATATATTTTATATAATATAGCTAAAAATTAAAATTAAATAATGAAGCTCAAATGTATTTATATTTAACTTTTTCACATTGAATTATGGTAAATTGGATGTAAATATATTCAATATGTTTTTTCTCCATCACCAAATAGCATGTTTCTTCGTCAGTAAGCCACATAGTTAAAAGACTTTAAATGAATGACAAATATTTTAGGTTTTTTCTTCACCGTCCCAAAGTATTAGGTTTTTTTTATCACTAAGCACCGTACATAATAGACTATAGTTGGTGTAAAAACTTAATTAAATTTTATTTTTCAAATCCAACAAAAAATTTTAGGTTTTTCCTCACTAAAAAACAAAGATAAAAGACTATAGTCCACGACATATATTTTAATTAATTAAATAAAAATTAAAATTAAATAATGAAGCTCAAACTTATTTATATTTACTTTTTTCACATTGAAATATGTTAAATTAGATGTAAATATATTCAATATGTTTCTTCTCCATCATCAAATTTTATGTTTCTTCGTCAGTAAGCCACAAAGTTAAAAAACTATAAATGAATGACAAATATTTTAGGTTTTTTCTTCACCATCCCAAAGTCTTATGTTTTTTTATCACTAAGCACCGTACATAATAGACTATAGTAGTTGTAAAAAGTTAATTATATTTTATTTTTGAACTCCAACATAAAATTTTAGGTTTTTCCCCACTAAAAAACAAAGATAAAAGACTATAGTCCATGACATATATTTTATATAATATAGGTAAAAATTAAAATTAAATAATGAAGCTCAAATTTATTTATATTTACCTTTTTCACATTGAATTATGGTAAATTATATGTAAATATATTCAATATGTTTCTTCTCCATCACCAAATTTCATGTTTCTTTGTCAGTAAGGCACAGAGTTAAAAAACAATAAATGAATGACAAATATTTTAGGTTTTTTCTTCACCATCCCAAAGTCTTAGGTTTTTTTATCATTAAGCCCCGTACATAATAGACTATAGTAGGTGTAAAAAGTTAATTATATTTTATTTTTCAAATCCAACATAAAATTTTAGGTTTTTCACCACTAAAAAACAAAGATAAAAGATTATAGCCCACGACATATATTTTAATTAAATAAGTAAAAATTAAAATTAAATAATGAAGCTCAAACTTATTTATATTTACCTTTTACACATTGAATTATGGTAAATTAGATGTAAACATATTTAATATGTTTCTTCTCCATCACCAAATTTCATGTTTCTTCGTCAGTAAGCCACAAAGCTAAAAAACTATAAATGAATGACAAATATTATAGATTTTTTCTTCACCATCCCAAAGTCTTAGGTTTTTTTATCACTAAGCACCGTACATAATAGACTATAGTAGGTGTAAAAAATTAATTATATTTTATTTTTCAACTCCAACATAAAATTTTAGGTTTTTCCCCACTAAAAAACAAAGATAAATGACTATAGTCCACGACATATATTTTAATTAAATAAGTAAAAATTAAATAATGAAGCTCAAACTTATTTATATTTACCTTTTTCACATTGAATTATGGTAAATTAGATGTAAATATATTCAATATGTTTCTTCTCCATCACCAAATTTCATGTTTCTTCGTCAGTAAGCCACAGAGTTAAAAAACTATAAATCAATGACAAATATTTTAGGTTTTTTCTTCACCATCCCAAAGTATTAGGTTTTTTATCACTAAACACCGTTCATAATAGACTATAGTAGGTGTAAAAAGTTAATTATATTTTATTTTTGAACTCCAACATAAAATTTTAGGTTTTTCCCCACTAAAAAACAAAGATAAAAGACTATAGTCCATGACATATATTTTATATAATATAGGTAAAAATTAAAATTAAATAATGAAGCTCAAATTTATTTATATTTACCTTTTTCACATTGAATTATGGTAAATTATATGTAAATATATTCAATATGTTTCTTCTCCATCACCAAATTTCATGTTTCTTTGTCAGTAAGGCACAGAGTTAAAAAACTATAAATGAGTGACAAATATTTTAGGTTTTTTCTTCACCATCCCAAAGTCTTAGGTTTTTTTATCATTAAGCACCGTACATAATAGACTATAGTAGGTGTAAAAAGTTAATTATATTTTATTTTTCAAATCCAACAAAAAATTTTAGGTTTTTCCCCACTAAAAAACAAAGATAAAAGACTATAGTCCACGACATATATTTTAATTAAATAAGTAAAAATTAAAATTAAATAATGAAGCTCAAACTTATTTATATTTACCTTTTACACATTGAATTATGGTAAATTAGATGTAAACATATTTAATATGTTTCTTCTCCATCACCAAATTTCATGTTTCTTCGTCAGTAAGCCACAAAGCTAAAAAACTATAAATGAATGACAAATATTATAGGTTTTTTCTTCACCATCCCAAAGTCTTAGGTTTTTTTATCACAAAGCACCGTACATAATAGACTATAGTAGGTGTAAAAAATTAATTATATTTTATTTTTCAATTCCAACATAAAATTTTAAGTTTTTCCCCACTAAAAAACAAAGATAAAAGACTATAGTCCACGACATATGTTTTTATTAAATAAGTAAAAATTAAATAATGAAGCTCAAACTTATTTATATTTACCTTTTTCACATTGAATTATGGTAAATTAGATGTAAATATATTCAATATGTTTCTTCTCCATCACCAAATTTCATGTTTCTTCGTCAGTAAGCCACAGAGTTAAAAAACAATAAATGAATGACAAATATTTTAGGTTTTTTCTTCACCATCCCAAAGTCTTAGGTTTTTTTATCATTAAGCCCCGTACATAATAGACTATAGTAGGTGTAAAAAGTTAATTATATTTTATTTTTCAAATCCAACATAAAATTTTAGGTTTTTCACCACTAAAAAACAAAGATAAAAGATTATAGCCCACGACATATATTTTAATTAAATAAGTAAAAATTAAAATTAAATAATGAAGCTCAAACTTATTTATATTTACCTTTTACACATTGAATTATGGTAAATTAGATGTAAACATATTTAATATGTTTCTTCTCCATCACCAAATTTCATGTTTCTTCGTCAGTAAGCCACAAAGCTAAAAAACTATAAATGAATGACAAATATTATAGATTTTTTCTTCACCATCCCAAAGTCTTAGGTTTTTTTATCACTAAGCACCGTACATAATAGACTATAGTAGGTGTAAAAAATTAATTATATTTTATTTTTCAACTCCAACATAAAATTTTAGGTTTTTCCCCACTAAAAAACAAAGATAAAAGACTATAGTCCACGACATATATTTTAATTAAATAAGTAAAAATTAAATAATGAAGCTCAAACTTATTTATATTTACCTTTTTCACATTGAATTATGGTAAATTAGATGTAAATATATTCAATATGTTTCTTCTCCATCACCAAATTTCATGTTTCTTCGTCAGTAAGCCACAGAGTTAAAAAACTATAAATCAATGACAAATATTTTAGGTTTTTTCTTCACCATCCCAAAGTATTAGGTTTTTTATCACTAAACACCGTTCATAATAGACTATAGTAGGTGTAAAAAGTTAATTATATTTTATTTTTGAACTCCAACATAAAATTTTAGGTTTTTCCCCACTAAAAAACAAAGATAAAAGACTATAGTCCATGACATATATTTTATATAATATAGGTAAAAATTAAAATTAAATAATGAAGCTCAAATTTATTTATATTTACCTTTTTCACATTGAATTATGGTAAATTATATGTAAATATATTCAATATGTTTCTTCTCCATCACCAAATTTCATGTTTCTTTGTCAGTAAGGCACAGAGTTAAAAAACTATAAATGAGTGACAAATATTTTAGGTTTTTTCTTCACCATCCCAAAGTCTTAGGTTTTTTTATCATTAAGCACCGTACATAATAGACTATAGTAGGTGTAAAAAGTTAATTATATTTTATTTTTCAAATCCAACAAAAAATTTTAGGTTTTTCCCCACTAAAAAACAAAGATAAAAGACTATAGTCCACGACATATATTTTAATTAAATAAGTAAAAATTAAAATTAAATAATGAAGCTCAAACTTATTTATATTTACCTTTTACACATTGAATTATGGTAAATTAGATGTAAACATATTTAATATGTTTCTTCTCCATCACCAAATTTCATGTTTCTTCGTCAGTAAGCCACAAAGCTAAAAAACTATAAATGAATGACAAATATTATAGGTTTTTTCTTCACCATCCCAAAGTCTTAGGTTTTTTTATCACAAAGCACCGTACATAATAGACTATAGTAGGTGTAAAAAATTAATTATATTTTATTTTTCAATTCCAACATAAAATTTTAAGTTTTTCCCCACTAAAAAACAAAGATAAAAGACTATAGTCCACGACATATGTTTTTATTAAATAAGTAAAAATTAAATAATGAAGCTCAAACTTATTTATATTTACCTTTTTCACATTGAATTATGGTAAATTAGATGTAAATATATTCAATATGTTTCTTCTCCATCACCAAATTTCATGTTTCTTCGTCAGTAAGCCACAGAGTTAAAAAACTATAAATCAATGACAAATATTTTAGGTATTTTCTTCACCATCCCAAAGTATTAGGTTTTTTATCACTAAACACCGTTCATAATAGACTATAGTAGGTGTAAAAAGTTAATTATATTTTATTTTTGAACTCCAACATAAAATTTTAGGTTTTTCCCCACTAAAAAACAAAGATAAAAGACTATAGTCCATGACATATATTTTATATAATATAGGTAAAAATTAAAATTAAACAATGAAGCTCAAATTTATTTATATTTAACTTTTTCACATTGAATTATGGTAAATTGGATGTAAATATATTCAATATGTTTTTTCTCCATCACCAAATAGCATGTTTCTTCGTCAGTAAGCCACATAGTTAAAAGACTTTAAATGAATGACAAATATTTTAGGTTTTTTCTTCACCGTCCCAAAGTATTAGGTTTTTTTTATCACTAAGCACCGTACATAATAGACTATAGTTGGTGTAAAAACTTAATTAAATTTTATTTTTCAAATCCAACAAAAAATTTTAGGTTTTTCCTCACTAAAAAACAAAGATAAAAGACTATAGTCCACGACATATATTTTAATTAATTAAATAAAAATTAAAATTAAATAATGAAGCTCAAACTTATTTATATTTACTTTTTTCACATTGAAATATGTTAAATTAGATGTAAATATATTTAATATGTTTCTTCTCCATCATCAAATTTTATGTTTCTTCGTCAGTAAGCCACAAAGTTAAAAAACTATAAATGAATGACAAATATTTTAGGTTTTTTCTTCACCATCCCAAAGTCTTATGTTTTTTTATCACTAAGCACCGTACATAATAGACTATAGTAGTTGTAAAAAGTTAATTATATTTTATTTTTGAACTCCAACATAAAATTTTAGGTTTTTCCCCACTAAAAAACAAAGATAAAAGACTATAGTCCATGACATATATTTTATATAATATAGGTAAAAATTAAAATTAAATAATGAAGCTCAAATTTATTTATATTTACCTTTTTCACATTGAATTATGGTAAATTATATGTAAATATATTCAATATGTTTCTTCTCCATCACCAAATTTCATGTTTCTTTGTCAGTAAGGCACAGAGTTAAAAAACAATAAATGAATGACAAATATTTTAGGTTTTTTCTTCACCATCCCAAAGTCTTAGGTTTTTTTATCATTAAGCCCCGTACATAATAGACTATAGTAGGTGTAAAAAGTTAATTATATTTTATTTTTCAAATCCAACATAAAATTTTAGGTTTTTCACCACTAAAAAACAAAGATAAAAGATTATAGCCCACGACATATATTTTAATTAAATAAGTAAAAATTAAAATTAAATAATGAAGCTCAAACTTATTTATATTTACCTTTTACACATTGAATTATGGTAAATTAGATGTAAACATATTTAATATGTTTCTTCTCCATCACCAAATTTCATGTTTCTTCGTCAGTAAGCCACAAAGCTAAAAAACTATAAATGAATGACAAATATTATAGATTTTTTCTTCACCATCCCAAAGTCTTAGGTTTTTTTATCACTAAGCACCGTACATAATAGACTATAGTAGGTGTAAAAAATTAATTATATTTTATTTTTCAACTCCAACATAAAATTTTAGGTTTTTCCCCACTAAAAAACAAAGATAAATGACTATAGTCCACGACATATATTTTAATTAAATAAGTAAAAATTAAATAATGAAGCTCAAACTTATTTATATTTACCTTTTTCACATTGAATTATGGTAAATTAGATGTAAATATATTCAATATGTTTCTTCTCCATCACCAAATTTCATGTTTCTTCGTCAGTAAGCCACAGAGTTAAAAAACTATAAATCAATGACAAATATTTTAGGTTTTTTCTTCACCATCCCAAAGTATTAGGTTTTTTATCACTAAACACCGTTCATAATAGACTATAGTAGGTGTAAAAAGTTAATTATATTTTATTTTTGAACTCCAACATAAAATTTTAGGTTTTTCCCCACTAAAAAACAAAGATAAAAGACTATAGTCCATGACATATATTTTATATAATATAGGTAAAAATTAAAATTAAATAATGAAGCTCAAATTTATTTATATTTACCTTTTTCACATTGAATTATGGTAAATTATATGTAAATATATTCAATATGTTTCTTCTCCATCACCAAATTTCATGTTTCTTTGTCAGTAAGGCACAGAGTTAAAAAACTATAAATGAGTGACAAATATTTTAGGTTTTTTCTTCACCATCCCAAAGTCTTAGGTTTTTTTATCATTAAGCACCGTACATAATAGACTATAGTAGGTGTAAAAAGTTAATTATATTTTATTTTTCAAATCCAACAAAAAATTTTAGGTTTTTCCCCACTAAAAAACAAAGATAAAAGACTATAGTCCACGACATATATTTTAATTAAATAAGTAAAAATTAAAATTAAATAATGAAGCTCAAACTTATTTATATTTACCTTTTACACATTGAATTATGGTAAATTAGATGTAAACATATTTAATATGTTTCTTCTCCATCACCAAATTTCATGTTTCTTCGTCAGTAAGCCACAAAGCTAAAAAACTATAAATGAATGACAAATATTATAGGTTTTTTCTTCACCATCCCAAAGTCTTAGGTTTTTTTATCACAAAGCACCGTACATAATAGACTATAGTAGGTGTAAAAAATTAATTATATTTTATTTTTCAATTCCAACATAAAATTTTAAGTTTTTCCCCACTAAAAAACAAAGATAAAAGACTATAGTCCACGACATATGTTTTTATTAAATAAGTAAAAATTAAATAATGAAGCTCAAACTTATTTATATTTACCTTTTTCACATTGAATTATGGTAAATTAGATGTAAATATATTCAATATGTTTCTTCTCCATCACCAAATTTCATGTTTCTTCGTCAGTAAGCCACAGAGTTAAAAAACTATAAATCAATGACAAGTATTTTAGGTATTTTCTTCACCATCCCAAAGTATTAGGTTTTTTATCACTAAACACCGTTCATAATAGACTATAGTAGGTGTAAAAAGTTAATTATATTTTATTTTTGAACTCCAACATAAAATTTTAGGTTTTTCCCCACTAAAAAACAAAGATAAAAGACTATAGTCCATGACATATATTTTATATAATATAGGTAAAAATTAAAATTAAACAATGAAGCTCAAATTTATTTATATTTAACTTTTTCACATTGAATTATGGTAAATTGGATGTAAATATATTCAATATGTTTTTTCTCCATCACCAAATAGCATGTTTCTTCGTCAGTAAGCCACATAGTTAAAAGACTTTAAATGAATGACAAATATTTTAGGTTTTTTCTTCACCGTCCCAAAGTATTAGGTTTTTTTTATCACTAAGCACCGTACATAATAGACTATAGTTGGTGTAAAAACTTAATTAAATTTTATTTTTCAAATCCAACAAAAAATTTTAGGTTTTTCCTCACTAAAAAACAAAGATAAAAGACTATAGTCCACGACATATATTTTAATTAATTAAATAAAAATTAAAATTAAATAATGAAGCTCAAACTTATTTATATTTACTTTTTTCACATTGAAATATGTTAAATTAGATGTAAATATATTCAATATGTTTCTTCTCCATCATCAAATTTTATGTTTCTTCGTCAGTAAGCCACAAAGTTAAAAAACTATAAATGAATGACAAATATTTTAGGTTTTTTCTTCACCATCCCAAAGTCTTATGTTTTTTTATCACTAAGCACCGTACATAATAGACTATAGTAGTTGTAAAAAGTTAATTATATTTTATTTTTGAACTCCAACATAAAATTTTAGGTTTTTCCCCACTAAAAAACAAAGATAAAAGACTATAGTCCATGACATATATTTTATATAATATAGGTAAAAATTAAAATTAAATAATGAAGCTCAAATTTATTTATATTTACCTTTTTCACATTGAATTATGGTAAATTATATGTAAATATATTCAATATGTTTCTTCTCCATCACCAAATTTCATGTTTCTTTGTCAGTAAGGCACAGAGTTAAAAAACAATAAATGAATGACAAATATTTTAGGTTTTTTCTTCACCATCCCAAAGTCTTAGGTTTTTTTATCATTAAGCCCCGTACATAATAGACTATAGTAGGTGTAAAAAGTTAATTATATTTTATTTTTCAAATCCAACATAAAATTTTAGGTTTTTCACCACTAAAAAACAAAGATAAAAGATTATAGCCCACGACATATATTTTAATTAAATAAGTAAAAATTAAAATTAAATAATGAAGCTCAAACTTATTTATATTTACCTTTTACACATTGAATTATGGTAAATTAGATGTAAACATATTTAATATGTTTCTTCTCCATCACCAAATTTCATGTTTCTTCGTCAGTAAGCCACAAAGCTAAAAAACTATAAATGAATGACAAATATTATAGATTTTTTCTTCACCATCCCAAAGTCTTAGGTTTTTTTATCACTAAGCACCGTACATAATAGACTATAGTAGGTGTAAAAAATTAATTATATTTTATTTTTCAACTCCAACATAAAATTTTAGGTTTTTCCCCACTAAAAAACAAAGATAAATGACTATAGTCCACGACATATATTTTAATTAAATAAGTAAAAATTAAATAATGAAGCTCAAACTTATTTATATTTACCTTTTTCACATTGAATTATGGTAAATTAGATGTAAATATATTCAATATGTTTCTTCTCCATCACCAAATTTCATGTTTCTTCGTCAGTAAGCCACAGAGTTAAAAAACTATAAATCAATGACAAATATTTTAGGTTTTTTCTTCACCATCCCAAAGTATTAGGTTTTTTATCACTAAACACCGTTCATAATAGACTATAGTAGGTGTAAAAAGTTAATTATATTTTATTTTTGAACTCCAACATAAAATTTTAGGTTTTTCCCCACTAAAAAACAAAGATAAAAGACTATAGTCCATGACATATATTTTATATAATATAGGTAAAAATTAAAATTAAATAATGAAGCTCAAATTTATTTATATTTACCTTTTTCACATTGAATTATGGTAAATTATATGTAAATATATTCAATATGTTTCTTCTCCATCACCAAATTTCATGTTTCTTTGTCAGTAAGGCACAGAGTTAAAAAACTATAAATGAGTGACAAATATTTTAGGTTTTTTCTTCACCATCCCAAAGTCTTAGGTTTTTTTATCATTAAGCACCGTACATAATAGACTATAGTAGGTGTAAAAAGTTAATTATATTTTATTTTTCAAATCCAACAAAAAATTTTAGGTTTTTCCCCACTAAAAAACAAAGATAAAAGACTATAGTCCACGACATATATTTTAATTAAATAAGTAAAAATTAAAATTAAATAATGAAGCTCAAACTTATTTATATTTACCTTTTACACATTGAATTATGGTAAATTAGATGTAAACATATTTAATATGTTTCTTCTCCATCACCAAATTTCATGTTTCTTCGTCAGTAAGCCACAAAGCTAAAAAACTATAAATGAATGACAAATATTATAGGTTTTTTCTTCACCATCCCAAAGTCTTAGGTTTTTTTATCACAAAGCACCGTACATAATAGACTATAGTAGGTGTAAAAAATTAATTATATTTTATTTTTCAATTCCAACATAAAATTTTAAGTTTTTCCCCACTAAAAAACAAAGATAAAAGACTATAGTCCACGACATATGTTTTTATTAAATAAGTAAAAATTAAATAATGAAGCTCAAACTTATTTATATTTACCTTTTTCACATTGAATTATGGTAAATTAGATGTAAATATATTCAATATGTTTCTTCTCCATCACCAAATTTCATGTTTCTTCGTCAGTAAGCCACAGAGTTAAAAAACTATAAATCAATGACAAATATTTTAGGTATTTTCTTCACCATCCCAAAGTATTAGGTTTTTTATCACTAAACACCGTTCATAATAGACTATAGTAGGTGTAAAAAGTTAATTATATTTTATTTTTGAACTCCAACATAAAATTTTAGGTTTTTCCCCACTAAAAAACAAAGATAAAAGACTATAGTCCATGACATATATTTTATATAATATAGGTAAAAATTAAAATTAAACAATGAAGCTCAAATTTATTTATATTTAACTTTTTCACATTGAATTATGGTAAATTGGATGTAAATATATTCAATATGTTTTTTCTCCATCACCAAATAGCATGTTTCTTCGTCAGTAAGCCACATAGTTAAAAGACTTTAAATGAATGACAAATATTTTAGGTTTTTTCTTCACCGTCCCAAAGTATTAGGTTTTTTTTATCACTAAGCACCGTACATAATAGACTATAGTTGGTGTAAAAACTTAATTAAATTTTATTTTTCAAATCCAACAAAAAATTTTAGGTTTTTCCTCACTAAAAAACAAAGATAAAAGACTATAGTCCACGACATATATTTTAATTAATTAAATAAAAATTAAAATTAAATAATGAAGCTCAAACTTATTTATATTTACTTTTTTCACATTGAAATATGTTAAATTAGATGTAAATATATTCAATATGTTTCTTCTCCATCATCAAATTTTATGTTTCTTCGTCAGTAAGCCACAAAGTTAAAAAACTATAAATGAATGACAAATATTTTAGGTTTTTTCTTCACCATCCCAAAGTCTTATGTTTTTTTATCACTAAGCACCGTACATAATAGACTATAGTAGTTGTAAAAAGTTAATTATATTTTATTTTTGAACTCCAACATAAAATTTTAGGTTTTTCCCCACTAAAAAACAAAGATAAAAGACTATAGTCCATGACATATATTTTATATAATATAGGTAAAAATTAAAATTAAATAATGAAGCTCAAATTTATTTATATTTACCTTTTTCACATTGAATTATGGTAAATTATATGTAAATATATTCAATATGTTTCTTCTCCATCACCAAATTTCATGTTTCTTTGTCAGTAAGGCACAGAGTTAAAAAACAATAAATGAATGACAAATATTTTAGGTTTTTTCTTCACCATCCCAAAGTCTTAGGTTTTTTTATCATTAAGCCCCGTACATAATAGACTATAGTAGGTGTAAAAAGTTAATTATATTTTATTTTTCAAATCCAACATAAAATTTTAGGTTTTTCACCACTAAAAAACAAAGATAAAAGATTATAGCCCACGACATATATTTTAATTAAATAAGTAAAAATTAAAATTAAATAATGAAGCTCAAACTTATTTATATTTACCTTTTACACATTGAATTATGGTAAATTAGATGTAAACATATTTAATATGTTTCTTCTCCATCACCAAATTTCATGTTTCTTCGTCAGTAAGCCACAAAGCTAAAAAACTATAAATGAATGACAAATATTATAGATTTTTTCTTCACCATCCCAAAGTCTTAGGTTTTTTTATCACTAAGCACCGTACATAATAGACTATAGTAGGTGTAAAAAATTAATTATATTTTATTTTTCAACTCCAACATAAAATTTTAGGTTTTTCCCCACTAAAAAACAAAGATAAATGACTATAGTCCACGACATATATTTTAATTAAATAAGTAAAAATTAAATAATGAAGCTCAAACTTATTTATATTTACCTTTTTCACATTGAATTATGGTAAATTAGATGTAAATATATTCAATATGTTTCTTCTCCATCACCAAATTTCATGTTTCTTCGTCAGTAAGCCACAGAGTTAAAAAACTATAAATCAATGACAAATATTTTAGGTTTTTTCTTCACCATCCCAAAGTATTAGGTTTTTTATCACTAAACACCGTTCATAATAGACTATAGTAGGTGTAAAAAGTTAATTATATTTTATTTTTGAACTCCAACATAAAATTTTAGGTTTTTCCCCACTAAAAAACAAAGATAAAAGACTATAGTCCATGACATATATTTTATATAATATAGGTAAAAATTAAAATTAAATAATGAAGCTCAAATTTATTTATATTTACCTTTTTCACATTGAATTATGGTAAATTATATGTAAATATATTCAATATGTTTCTTCTCCATCACCAAATTTCATGTTTCTTTGTCAGTAAGGCACAGAGTTAAAAAACTATAAATGAGTGACAAATATTTTAGGTTTTTTCTTCACCATCCCAAAGTCTTAGGTTTTTTTATCATTAAGCACCGTACATAATAGACTATAGTAGGTGTAAAAAGTTAATTATATTTTATTTTTCAAATCCAACAAAAAATTTTAGGTTTTTCCCCACTAAAAAACAAAGATAAAAGACTATAGTCCACGACATATATTTTAATTAAATAAGTAAAAATTAAAATTAAATAATGAAGCTCAAACTTATTTATATTTACCTTTTACACATTGAATTATGGTAAATTAGATGTAAACATATTTAATATGTTTCTTCTCCATCACCAAATTTCATGTTTCTTCGTCAGTAAGCCACAAAGCTAAAAAACTATAAATGAATGACAAATATTATAGGTTTTTTCTTCACCATCCCAAAGTCTTAGGTTTTTTTATCACAAAGCACCGTACATAATAGACTATAGTAGGTGTAAAAAATTAATTATATTTTATTTTTCAATTCCAACATAAAATTTTAAGTTTTTCCCCACTAAAAAACAAAGATAAAAGACTATAGTCCACGACATATGTTTTTATTAAATAAGTAAAAATTAAATAATGAAGCTCAAACTTATTTATATTTACCTTTTTCACATTGAATTATGGTAAATTAGATGTAAATATATTCAATATGTTTCTTCTCCATCACCAAATTTCATGTTTCTACGTCAGTAAGCCACAGAGTTAAAAAACAATAAATGAATGACAAATATTTTAGGTTTTTTCTTCACCATCCCAAAGTCTTAGGTTTTTTTATCATTAAGCCCCGTACATAATAGACTATAGTAGGTGTAAAAAGTTAATTATATTTTATTTTTCAAATCCAACATAAAATTTTAGGTTTTTCACCACTAAAAAACAAAGATAAAAGATTATAGCCCACGACATATATTTTAATTAAATAAGTAAAAATTAAAATTAAATAATGAAGCTCAAACTTATTTATATTTACCTTTTACACATTGAATTATGGTAAATTAGATGTAAACATATTTAATATGTTTCTTCTCCATCACCAAATTTCATGTTTCTTCGTCAGTAAGCCACAAAGCTAAAAAACTATAAATGAATGACAAATATTATAGATTTTTTCTTCACCATCCCAAAGTCTTAGGTTTTTTTATCACTAAGCACCGTACATAATAGACTATAGTAGGTGTAAAAAATTAATTATATTTTATTTTTCAACTCCAACATAAAATTTTAGGTTTTTCCCCACTAAAAAACAAAGATAAAAGACTATAGTCCACGACATATATTTTAATTAAATAAGTAAAAATTAAATAATGAAGCTCAAACTTATTTATATTTACCTTTTTCACATTGAATTATGGTAAATTAGATGTAAATATATTCAATATGTTTCTTCTCCATCACCAAATTTCATGTTTCTTCGTCAGTAAGCCACAGAGTTAAAAAACTATAAATCAATGACAAATATTTTAGGTTTTTTCTTCACCATCCCAAAGTATTAGGTTTTTTATCACTAAACACCGTTCATAATAGACTATAGTAGGTGTAAAAAGTTAATTATATTTTATTTTTGAACTCCAACATAAAATTTTAGGTTTTTCCCCACTAAAAAACAAAGATAAAAGACTATAGTCCATGACATATATTTTATATAATATAGGTAAAAATTAAAATTAAATAATGAAGCTCAAATTTATTTATATTTACCTTTTTCACATTGAATTATGGTAAATTATATGTAAATATATTCAATATGTTTCTTCTCCATCACCAAATTTCATGTTTCTTTGTCAGTAAGGCACAGAGTTAAAAAACTATAAATGAGTGACAAATATTTTAGGTTTTTTCTTCACCATCCCAAAGTCTTAGGTTTTTTTATCATTAAGCACCGTACATAATAGACTATAGTAGGTGTAAAAAGTTAATTATATTTTATTTTTCAAATCCAACAAAAAATTTTAGGTTTTTCCCCACTAAAAAACAAAGATAAAAGACTATAGTCCACGACATATATTTTAATTAAATAAGTAAAAATTAAAATTAAATAATGAAGCTCAAACTTATTTATATTTACCTTTTACACATTGAATTATGGTAAATTAGATGTAAACATATTTAATATGTTTCTTCTCCATCACCAAATTTCATGTTTCTTCGTCAGTAAGCCACAAAGCTAAAAAACTATAAATGAATGACAAATATTATAGGTTTTTTCTTCACCATCCCAAAGTCTTAGGTTTTTTTATCACAAAGCACCGTACATAATAGACTATAGTAGGTGTAAAAAATTAATTATATTTTATTTTTCAATTCCAACATAAAATTTTAAGTTTTTCCCCACTAAAAAACAAAGATAAAAGACTATAGTCCACGACATATGTTTTTATTAAATAAGTAAAAATTAAATAATGAAGCTCAAACTTATTTATATTTACCTTTTTCACATTGAATTATGGTAAATTAGATGTAAATATATTCAATATGTTTCTTCTCCATCACCAAATTTCATGTTTCTTCGTCAGTAAGCCACAGAGTTAAAAAACTATAAATCAATGACAAATATTTTAGGTATTTTCTTCACCATCCCAAAGTATTAGGTTTTTTATCACTAAACACCGTTCATAATAGACTATAGTAGGTGTAAAAAGTTAATTATATTTTATTTTTGAACTCCAACATAAAATTTTAGGTTTTTCCCCACTAAAAAACAAAGATAAAAGACTATAGTCCATGACATATATTTTATATAATATAGGTAAAAATTAAAATTAAACAATGAAGCTCAAATTTATTTATATTTACCTTTTTTACATTGAATTATGGTAAATTATATGTAAATATATTCAATATGTTTCTTCTCCATCACCAAATTTAATGTTTCTTTGTCAGTAAGTCACAGAGTTAAAAAACTATAAATGAGTGACAAATATTTTAGGTTTTTTCTTCACCATCCCAAAGTCTTAGGTTTTTTTGTCATTAAGCACCGTACATAATAGACTATAGTATGTGTAAAAAGTTAATTATATTTTATTTTTCAAATCCAACAAAATTTTTTAGGTTTTTCCCCACTAAAAAACAAAGATACAAGACTATAGTCCACGACATATATTTTAATTAATTAAGTAAAAATTAAAATTAAATAATTAAGCTCAAACTTATTTATATTTATCTTTTTCACATTGAAATATGGTAAATTAGATGTAAATATATTCAATATGTTTCTTCTCCATCATCAAATTTTATGTTTCTTCGTCAGTAAGCCACAGAGTTAAAAAACTATAAATGAATGACAAATATTTTAGGTTTTTTCTTCACCATCCCAAAGTCTTATGTTTTTTTATCACTAAGCACCGTACATAATAGACTATAGTAGGTGTAAAAAGTTAATTATATTTTATTTTTGAACTCCAACATAAAATTTTAGGTTTTTCCCCACTAAAAAACAAAGATAAAAGACTATAGTCCATGACATATATTTTATATAATATAGGTAAAAATTAAAATTAAATAATGAAGCTCAAATTTATTTATATTTACCTTTTTCACATTGAATTATGGTAAATTATATGTAAATATATTCAATATGTTTCTTCTCCATCACCAAATTTCATGTTTCTTTATCAGTAAGGCACAGAGTTAAAAAACTATAAATGAATGACAAATATTTTAGGTTTTTTCTTCACCATCCCAAAGTCTTAGGTTTTTTTTATCATTAAGCACCGTACATAATAGACTATAGTAGGTGTAAAAAGTTAATTATATTTTATTTTTCAAATCCAACATAAAACTTTAGGTTTTTCACCACTAAAAAACAAAGATAAAAGACTATAGTCCACGACATATATTTTAATTAAATAAGTAAAAATTAAAATTAAATAATGAAGCTCAAAATTATTTATATTTACCTTTTTCACGTCGAAATATGGTAAATTAGATGTAAATATATTCAATATGTTTCTTCTCCATCATCAGATTTTATGTTTCTTCGTCAGTAAGCCACAGAGTTAAAAAACTATAAATGAATGACAAATATTTTAGGTTTTTTCTTCTTCATCCCAAAGTCTTAGGTTTTTTATCACTAAGCACCGTACATAATAGACTATATTAGGTGTAAAAAGTTAATTATATTTTATATTTGAACTCAAACATAAAATTTTAGGTTTTTCTCCATTAAAAAACAAAGATAAAAGAATATAGTCCATGACATATATTTTATATAATATAGGTAAAAATTAAAATTAAATAATAAAGCTCAAACTTATTTATATTTACATTTTTCACATTGAATTATGGTAAATTAGATGTAAATACATTCAATATGTTTCTTCTCCATCACCAAATTTCATGTTTCTCCGTGAGTAAGCCACAAAGTTAAAAAATATAAATAAATGACAAATATTTTAGGTTTTTTCTTCACCATCCCAAAGTCTTAGGTTTTTTATCACTAAGCACCGTACATAATAGACTATAGTAGGTGTAAAAAGTTAATTATATTTTATTTTTCAACTCCAACATAAAATATTAGGTTTTTCCCCACTAAAAAAGAAAGATAAAAGACTATAGTCCATGACATATATTTTATATAATATAGCTAAAAATTAAAATTAAATAATGAAGCTCAAATGTATTTATATTTAACTTTTTCACATTGAATTATGGTAAATTGGATGTAAATATATTCAATATGTTTTTTCTCCATCATCAAATTTTATGTTTCTTCGTCAGTAAGCCACAGAGTTAAAAAACTATAAATGAATGACAAATATTTTAGGTTTTTTCTTCACCATCCCAAAGTCTTAGGTTTTTTTATCACTAAGCACCGTACGTAATAGACTATAGTAGGTGTAAAAAGTTAATTATATTTTATTTTTGAACTCCAACATAAAATTTTAGGTTTTTCCCCACTAAAAATCAAAGATAAAAGACTATAGTCCATGACATATATTTTATATAATATAGGTAAAAATTAAAATTAAATAATGAAGCTCAAATTTATTTATATTTACCTTTTTCACATTGAATTATGGTAAATTATATGTAAATATATTCAATATGTTTCTTCTCCATCACCAAATTTCATGTTTCTTTATCAGTAAGGCACAAAGTTAAAAAACTATAAATGAATGACAAATATTTTAGGTTTTTTCTTCACCATCCCAAAGTCTTAGGTTTTTTTTATCATTAAGCACCGTACATAATAGACTATAGTAGGTGTAAAAAGTTAATTATATTTTATTTTTCAAATCCAACATAAAACTTTAGGTTTTTCACCACTAAAAAACAAAGATAAAAGACTATAGTCCACGACATATATTTTAATTAAATAAGTAAAAATTAAAATTAAATAATGAAGCTCAAAATTATTTATATTTACCTTTTTCACGTCGAAATATGGTAAATTAGATGTAAATATATTCAATATGTTTCTTCTCCATCATCAGATTTTATGTTTCTTCGTCAGTAAGCCACAGAGTTAAAAAACTATAAATGAATGACAAATATTTTAGGTTTTTTCTTCTTCATCCCAAAGTCTTAGGTTTTTTATCACTAAGCACCGTACATAATAGACTATATTAGGTGTAAAAAGTTAATTATATTTTATATTTGAACTCCAACATAAAATTTTAGGTTTTTCTCCATTAAAAAACAAAGATAAAAGAATATAGTCCATGACATATATTTTATATAATATAGGTAAAAATTAAAATTAAATAATAAAGCTCAAACTTATTTATATTTACATTTTTCACATTGAATTATGGTAAATTAGATGTAAATACATTCAATATGTTTCTTCTCCATCACCAAATTTCATGTTTCTCCGTGAGTAAGCCACAAAGTTAAAAAATATAAATAAATGACAAATATTTTAGGTTTTTTCTTCACCATCCCAAAGTCTTAGGTTTTTTATCACTAAGCACCGTACATAATAGACTATAGTAGGTGTAAAAAGTTAAATATATTTTATTTTTCAACTCCAACATAAAATATTAAGTTTTTCCCCACTAAAAAAGAAAGATAAAAGACTATAGTCCATGACATATATTTTATATAATATAGCTAAAAATTAAAATTAAATAATGAAGCTCAAATGTATTTATATTTAACTTTTTCACATTGAATTATGGTAAATTGGATGTAAATATATTCAATATGTTTTTTCTCCATCACCAAATAGCATGTTTCTTCGTCAGTAAGCCACATAGTTAAAAGACTTTAAATGAATGACAAATATTTTAGGTTTTTTCTTCACCATCCCAAAGTATTAGGTTTTTTTATCACTAAGAACCAAACATAATACAATATTGTAGGTGTAAAAAAATTAATTATATTTTATTTTTCAAATCCAACATAAAATTTTAGGTTTTTCCCCACTAAAAATCAAAGATAAAAGACTATAGTCCATGACATATATTTTATATAATATAGGTAAAAATTAAAATTAAATAATGAAGCTCAAACTTATTTATATTTACCTTTTTCACATTGAATTATGGTAAATTAGATGTAAATATATTCAATATGTTTCTTCTCTATCACCAATTTCATGTTTCTTCGTCAGTAAGCCACAGAGTTAAAAAAGTATAAATGAATGACAAATATTTTAGGTTTTTTCTTCACCATCCCAAAGTCTTAGGTTTTGTTATCACTTGACACCGTTCATAATAGACTATAGTAGGTGTAAAAAGTTAATTATATTTTATTTTTCAAATCCAACATAAAATTTTAGGTTTTTCCCCACTAAAAAACAAAGATAAAAGATTATAGTCCACGACATATATTTTAATTAAATAAGTAAAAAGTAAAATTAAATAATGAAGCTCAAAATTATTTATATTTACCTTTTTCACATTTAAATATGGTATATTAGATGTAAATGTATTCAATATGTTTCTTCTCCATCATCAAATTTTATGTTTCTTCGTCAGTAAGCCACAGAGTTAAAAAACTATAAATGAATGACAAATAATTTAGGTTTTTTATTCACCATCCCAAAGTCTTAGGTTTTTTTATCACTAAGCACCGTACATAATAGACTATAGTAGGTGTAATAAATTAATTATATTTTATTTTTCAACTCCAACATAAAATTTTAATTTTTTCCCCACTAAAAAACAAAGATAAAAGACTATAGACCATGACATATATTTTATATAATATAGGTAAAAATTAAAATTAAATAATGAAGCTAAAACTTATTTATATTTACCTTTTTCACGCTGAATTATGGTAAATTAGATGTAAATATATTCAATATGTTTCTTCTTCATCACCAAATTTCATGTTTCTTCGTCAGTAAGCCACAAAGTTAAAAAAACTACAAATGAATGACAATACTTTAGGTTTTTTCTTCACCATCCCAAAGTCTTAGGTTTTTTATCACTAAGCACCGTACATAATAGACTATAGTAGGTGTAAAAAGTTAATTATATTTTATTTTTCAACTCCAACATAAAATTTTAGGTTTTTCCCCACTAAAAAAGAAAGATAAAAGACTATAGTCCATGACATATATTTTATATAATATAGCTAAAAATTAAAATTAAATAATGAAGCTCAAACGTATTTATATTTAACTTTTTCACATTGAATTATGGTAAATTAAATGTATATATATTAAATATGTTTTTTCTCCATCACCAAATTGCAGGTTTCTTCGTCAGTAAGCCACATAGTTAAAAGACTTTAAATGAATGACAAATATTTTAGGTTTTTTCTTCACCATCCCAATGTATTAGGTTTTTTTATCACTAAGAACCAAACATAATAGAATATTGTAGGTGTAAAAAATTAATTATATTTTATTTTTCAAATCCAACATAAAATTTTAGGTTTTTCCCCACTAAAAAACAAAGATAAAAGACTATAGTCCATGACATATATTTTATATAATATAGGTAAAAATTAAAATTAAATAATGAAGCTCAAACTTATTTATATTTACCTTTTTCACATTGAAATATGGTAAATTAGATGTAAATATATTCAATATGTTTCTTCTCCATCACCAAATTTCATGTTTCTTCGACAGTAAGCCACAGAGTTAAAAAACTATAAATGAATGACAAATATTTTAGGTTTTTTCTTCACCATCCCAAAGTCTTAGGTTTTTTTATCACTAAACACCGTTCATAATAGACTATAGTAGGTCTAAAAAGTTAATTATATTTTATTTTTCAAAACAAAAATAAAATTTTAGAATATTCACCACTAAAAAACAAAGATAAAAGACTATAGTCCACGACATATATTTTAATTAAATAAGTAAAAATTAAAATTAAATAATGAAGCTCAAATTTATTTATATTTACCTTTTTCACATTGAAATATGGTAAATTAGATGTAAATATATTCAATATGTTTCTTCTCCATCATTAAATTTTATGTTTGTTCGTCAGTAAGCCACAAAGTTAAAAAACTATAAATGAATGACAAATATTTTAGGTTTTTTCTTCACCATCCCAAAGTCTTAGGTTTTTTTATCACTAAGCACCGTACATAATAGACTATATTAGGTGTAAAAAGTTAATTATATTTTATATTTGAACTCCAACATAAAATTTTAGGTTTTTCTCCACTAAAAAACAAAAATAAAAGAATATAGTCCATGACATATATTTTATATAATATAGGGAAAAATTAAAATTAAATAATGAAGCTCAAACTTATTTATATTTAAATTTTTCACATTGAATTATGGTAAATTAGATGTAAATACATTCAATATGTTTCTTCTCCATCACCAAATTTCATGTTTCTCCGTGAGTAAGCCACAAAGTTAAAAAATATAAATAAATGACAAATATTTTAGGTTTTTTCTTCACCATCCCAAAGTCTTAGGTTTTTTTATCACTTAGCACCGTACATAATAGACTATAGTAGGTGTAATAAATTAATTATATTTTATTTTTCAACTCCAACATAAAATTTTAATTTTTTCCCCACTAAAAAACAAAGATAAAAGACTATAGACCAAGACATATATTTTATATAATATAGGTAAAAATTAAAATTAAATAATGAAGCTAAAACTTATTTATATTTACCTTTTTCACGCTGAATTATGGTAAATTAGATGTAAATATATTCAATATGTTTCTTCTTCATCACCAAATTTCATGTTTCTTCGTCAGTAAGCCACAAAGTTAAAAAAACTACAAATGAATGACAATACTTTAGGTTTTTTCTTCACCATCCCAAAGTCTTAGGTTTTTTATCACTAAGCACCGTACATAATAGACTATAGTAGGTGTAAAAAGTTAATTATATTTTATTTTTCAACTCCAACATAAAATTTTAGGTTTTTCCCCACTAAAAAAGAAAGATAAAAGACTATAGTCCATGACATATATTTTATATAATATAGCTAAAAATTAAAATTAAATAATGAAGCTCAAACGTATTTATATTTAACTTTTTCACATTGAATTATGGTAAATTAAATGTATATATATTAAATATGTTTTTTCTCCATCACCAAATTGCAGGTTTCTTCGTCAGTAAGCCACATAGTTAAAAGACTTTAAATGAATGACAAATATTTTAGGTTTTTTCTTCACCATCCCAATGTATTAGGTTTTTTTATCACTAAGAACCAAACATAATAGAATATTGTAGGTGTAAAAAATTAATTATATTTTATTTTTCAAATCCAACATAAAATTTTAGGTTTTTCCCCACTAAAAAACAAAGATAAAAGACTATAGTCCATGACATATATTTTATATAATATAGGTAAAAATTAAAATTAAATAATGAAGCTCAAACTTATTTATATTTACCTTTTTCACATTGAAATATGGTAAATTAGATGTAAATATATTCAATATGTTTCTTCTCCATCACCAAATTTCATGTTTCTTCGACAGTAAGCCACAGAGTTAAAAAACTATAAATGAATGACAAATATTTTAGGTTTTTTCTTCACCATCCCAAAGTCTTAGGTTTTTTTATCACTAAACACCGTTCATAATAGACTATAGTAGGTCTAAAAAGTTAATTATATTTTATTTTTCAAAACAAAAATAAAATTTTAGAATATTCACCACTAAAAAACAAAGATAAAAGACTATAGTCCACGACATATATTTTAATTAAATAAGTAAAAATTAAAATTAAATAATGAAGCTCAAATTTATTTATATTTACCTTTTTCACATTGAAATATGGTAAATTAGATGTAAATATATTCAATATGTTTCTTCTCCATCATTAAATTTTATGTTTGTTCGTCAGTAAGCCACAAAGTTAAAAAACTATAAATGAATGACAAATATTTTAGGTTTTTTCTTCACCATCCCAAAGTCTTAGGTTTTTTTATCACTAAGCACCGTACATAATAGACTATATTAGGTGTAAAAAGTTAATTATATTTTATATTTGAACTCCAACATAAAATTTTAGGTTTTTCTCCACTAAAAAACAAAAATAAAAGAATATAGTCCATGACATATATTTTATATAATATAGGGAAAAATTAAAATTAAATAATGAAGCTCAAACTTATTTATATTTAAATTTTTCACATTGAATTATGGTAAATTAGATGTAAATACATTCAATATGTTTCTTCTCCATCACCAAATTTCATGTTTCTCCGTGAGTAAGCCACAAAGTTAAAAAATATAAATAAATGACAAATATTTTAGGTTTTTTCTTCACCATCCCAAAGTCTTAGGTTTTTTTATCACTTAGCACCGTACATAATAGACTATAGTAGGTGTAATAAATTAATTATATTTTATTTTTCAACTCCAACATAAAATTTTAATTTTTTCCCCACTAAAAAACAAAGATAAAAGACTATAGACCATGACATATATTTTATATAATATAGGTAAAAATTAAAATTAAATAATGAAGCTAAAACTTATTTATATTTACCTTTTTCACGCTGAATTATGGTAAATTAGATGTAAATATATTCAATATGTTTCTTCTTCATCACCAAATTTCATGTTTCTTCGTCAGTAAGCCACAAAGTTAAAAAAACTACAAATGAATGACAATACTTTAGGTTTTTTCTTCACCATCCCAAAGTCTTAGGTTTTTTATCACTAAGCACCGTACATAATAGACTATAGTAGGTGTAAAAAGTTAATTATATTTTATTTTTCAACTCCAACATAAAATTTTAGGTTTTTCCCCACTAAAAAAGAAAGATAAAAGACTATAGTCCATGACATATATTTTATATAATATAGCTAAAAATTAAAATTAAATAATGAAGCTCAAACGTATTTATATTTAACTTTTTCACATTGAATTATGGTAAATTAAATGTATATATATTCAATATGTTTTTTCTCCATCACCAAATTGCAGGTTTCTTCGTCAGTAAGCCACATAGTTAAAAGACTTTAAATGAATGACAAATATTTTAGGTTTTTTCTTCACCATCCCAATGTATTAGGTTTTTTTATCACTAAGAACCAAACATAATAGAATATTGTAGGTGTAAAAAATTAATTATATTTTATTTTTCAAATCCAACATAAAATTTTAGGTTTTTCCCCACTAAAAAACAAAGATAAAAGACTATAGTCCATGACATATATTTTATATAATATAGGTAAAAATTAAAATTAAATAATGAAGCTCAAACTTATTTATATTTACCTTTTTCACATTGAAATATGGTAAATTAGATGTAAATATATTCAATATGTTTCTTCTCCATCATCAAATTTTATGTTTCTTCGTCAGTAAGCCACAGAGTTAAAAAAATTATAAATGAATGACAAATATTTTTGGTTTTTTCTTCACCATCCCAAAGTATTAAGTTTTTTTATCACTAAGAACCAAACATAATAGAATATTGTATGTGTAAAAAATTAATTATATTTTATTTTTCAAATCCAACATAAAATTTTAGGTTTTTCCCCACAAAAAAACAAAGATAAAAGACTATAGTCCATGACATATATTTTATATAATATAGGTAAAAATTAAAATTAAATAATGAAGCTCAAACTTATTTATATTTACCTTTTTCACATTGAATTATGGTAAATTAGATGTAAATATATTCAATATGTTTCTTCTCCATCACCAAATTTCGTGTTTCTTCGTCAGTAAGCCACAGAGTTAAAAAAACTATAAATGAATGACAAATATTTTTGGTTTTTTCTTCACCATCCCAAAGTCTTAGGTTTTTTATCACTAAACACCGCTAATAATAGACTATAGTAGGTGTAAAAAGTTAATTATATTTTATTATTCAAATCCAACATAAATTTTAGGTTTTTCCCCACTAAAAAACAAAGATAAAAGACTATAGTCCACAACATATATTTTAATTAAATAAGTAAAAAGTAAAATTAAATAATGAAGCTCAACATAATTTATATTTCCCTTTTTCACATTGAAATATGGTAAATTAGATGTAAATATATTCAAATTGTTTCTTCTCCATCATCAAATTTTATGTTTCTTCGTCAGTAAGCCACAGAGTTAAAAAACTATAAATGAATGACAAATATTTTAGGTTTTTTCTTCATCATCCCAAAGTCTTAGGTTTTTTTATCACTAAGCACCATATATAATAGACTATAGTAGATGTAAAAAGTTAATTATATTTTATTTTTGAACTCCAACATAAAATTTTAGGTTTTTCCCCACTAAAAAACAAAGATAAAAGACTATAGTCCATGACATATATTTTATATAATATAGGTAAAAATTAAAATTAAATAATGAAGCTCAAACATATTTATATTTCCATTTTTCACATTGAATTATGGTAAATTAGATGTAAATATATTCAATATGTTTCTTCTCCATCACCAAATTTCATGTTTCTTCGTCAGTAAGCCACAAAGTTAAAAAATATAAATGAATGACAAATATTTTAGGTTTTTTCTTCACCATCCCAAAGTCTTAGGTTTTTTTATCACTTAGCACTATACATAATAGACTATAGTAGGTGTAAAAAATTAATTATATTTTATTTTTCAACTCTAACATAAAAGTTTAGGTTTTTCCCCACTAAAAAACAAAGATAAAAGACTATAGACCATGACATATATTTTATATAATATAGGTAAAAAATTAAAGTTAAATAATGAAGCTCAAACTTATTTATATTTACCTTTTTCACATTGAATTATGGTAAATTAGATGTAAATATATTCAATATGTTTCTTCTTCATCACCAAATTTCATGTTTCTTCGTCAGTAAGCCACAGAGTTAAAAAACTATAAATGAATGACAAATATTTTAGGGTTTTTCTTCACCATCCCAAAGTCTTAGGTTTTTTTATCACTAAGCACCATACATAATAGACTATAGTAGGTGTAAAAAGTTAATTATATTTTATTTTTGAACTCCAACCTAAAATTTTAGGTTTTTCCCCACTAAAAAACAAAGATAAAAGACTATAGCCCACGACATATATTTTAATTAAATAAGTAAAAATTAAAATTAAATATTGAAGCTCAAAATTATTTATATTTACCTTTTTCACATTGAAATATGGTAAATTAGATGTAAATATATTCAATATGTTTCTTCTCCATCAACAAATTTTATGTTTCTTCGTCAGTAAGCCACAGAGTTAAAAAAATTATAAATGAATGACAAATATTTTAGGTTTTTTATTCACCATCCCAAAGTCTTAGGTTTTTTTATCACTAAGCACCGTACATAATAGACTATAGTAGGTGTAAAAAGTTAATTATATTTTATTTTTGTACTGCAACATAAAATTTTAGGTTTTTCCTCACTAAAAAAGAAAGATAAAAGACTATAGTCCATGACATATATTTTATATAATATAGGTAAAAATTAAAATTAAATAATGAAGCTCAAACTTATTTATATTTACCATTTTCACATTGAATTATGGTAAACTAGATTTTAATATATTCAATATGTTTCTTCTCCATCACTAAATTTCATGTTTCTTTGTCAGTAAGCCACATAGTTAAGAAACTATAAATGAATGACAAATATTTTAGGTTTTTTCTTTACCATCCAAAAGTCTTAGGTTTTTTTATCACTAAGCACCGTACATAATAGACTATAGTAGGTGTAAAAAGTTAATTATATTTTATTTTTCAAATCCAACATAAAATTTTAGGTTTTTCCCCACTAAAAAACAAAGATAAAAGACTATAGTCCACGACATATATTTTAATTAAATAAGTAAAAATTAAAATTAAATAATGAAGCTCAAAATTATTTATATTTACCTTTTTCACATTGAAATATGGTAAATTAGATGTAAATAAATTCAATATGTTTCTTCTCCATCATCAAATTTTATGTTTCTTCGTCAGTAAGCCACAGAGTTAAAAAATTATAAATGAATGACAAATATTTTAGGTTTTTTGTTCACCATCCCAAAGTCTTAGGTTTTTTTTATCACTAAGCACCGTACATAATAGACTATAGTAGGTGTAAAAAGTTAATTATATTTTATTTTTGAACTCCAACATAAAATTTTAGGTTTTTCCCCACTAAAAAAAAAAGATAAAAGACTATAGTCCATGACATATATTTTATATAATATAGGTAAAAATTAAAATTAAATAATGAAGCTCAAACTTATTTATATTTACATTTTTCACATTGAATTATGGTAAATTAGATGTAAATATATTCAATATGTTTCTTCTCCATCACCAAATTTCATGTTTCTTCGTCAGTATGCCACAGAGTTAAAAAATATAAATGAATGATAAATATTTTAGGATTTTTTTTTACCATCCCAAAGTCTTAGGTTTTTTTATCACTTAGCACCGTACATAATAGACTATAATAGGTGAAAAAAAATAATTATATTTTATTTTTCAACTCCAACATTAAAGTTTAGGTTTTTCCCCACTAAAAAACAAAGATAAAAGACTATAGACCATGACATATATTTTATATAATATAGGTACAAATTAAAATTAAATAATGAAACTCAAACTTATTTATATTTACCTTTTTCACATTGAATTATGGTAAATTAGATGTAAATATATTCAATATGTTTCTTCTTCATCACCAAATTTCATGTTTCTTCGTCAGTAAGCCACAGATTTAAAAAACTATAAATGAATGACAAATATTTTAAGTTTTTTCTTCACCATCAAAAAGTCTTAGGTTTTTTTATCACTAAGCACCGTACATAATATACTATAGTAGATGTAAAAAGTTAATTATATTTTATTTTTTAACTCCAACATAAAATTTTAGGTTTTTCCCCACTAAAAAACAAAGATAAAAGACTATAGTCCATGACATATATTTTAATTAAATAAGTAAAAATTCAAATTAAATAATGAAGCTCAAAATTATTTATATTTACATTTTTCACATTGAATTATGGTAAATTAGATGTAAATACATTCAATATGTTTCTTCTCCATCACCAAATTTTATGTTTCTTCGTCAGTAAGCCACAGAGTTAAAAAAACTATTGAATGACAAATATTTTAGGTTTTTTCTTCACCATCCCAAAGTCTTAGGTTTTTTTATCACTAAGCACCGTACATAATAGACTATTGTAGGTGTAAAAATTTAATTATATTTTATTTTAAAACTCCAACATAAAATTTTAGGTTTTTCCCCACTAAAAAACAAAGATAAAAGACTATAGTCCATGACATATATTTTATATAATATAGGTAAAAATTAAAATTAAATAATGAAGCTCAAACTTATTTATATTTACATTTTTAACATTGAATTATGGTAAATTAGATGTAAATATATTCAATATGTTTCTTCTTCATCACCAAATTTCATGTTTCTTCGTCACTAAGCCACATAGTTAAAAGACTTTAAATGAATGACAAATATTTTAGGTTTTTTCTTCACCATCCATAGTATTAGGTTTTTTTATCACTAAGAACGAAACATAATAGAATATTGTAGGTGTAAAAATTTAATTATATCTTATTTTTCATATCCAACATAAAATTTTAGGTTTTTCCCCACTAAAAAACAAAGATAAAAGACTATAGTCCATGACATATATTTTATATAATATAGGTAAAAATTAAAATTAAATAACGAAGCTCAAACTTATTTATATTTACCTTTTTCACATTGAATTATGGTAAATTAGATGTAAATATATTCAATATGTTTCTTCTGTATCACCAAATTTCATGTTTCTTCGTCAGTAAGCCACAGAGTTAAAAAATATAAATGAATGACAAATATTTTAGGTTTTTTCTTCACCATCCCAAAGTCATAGATTTTTTTCTCACTTAGCACCGTACATAATAGACTATAGTAGGTATAAAAAGTTAATTATTATTTATTTTTGAACTTCAACATAAAATTTTAGGTTCTTTCCCACTAAAAAACAAAGATAAAAGACTATAGTCCATGACATATATTTTATATAATATAGGTATAAATTAAAATTAAATAATGAAGCTCAAACTTATTTATATTTACATTTTTCACATTGAATTATGGTAAATTAGATGTAAATATATTCAATATGTTTCTTCTCCATCACCAAAATTCATGTTTCTTCGTCAGTAAGCCACAGAGTTAAAAAATATAAATGAATGACAAATATTTTAGGTCTTTTCTTCACCATCCCAAAGTCTTAGGTTTTTTTATCACTTAGCACCGTACATATATAATAGACTATAGTAGGTGTAAAAAATTAATTATATTTTATTTTTCAACTCCAACATAAAATTTTAGGTTTTTCCCAATTAAAAAACAAAGATAAAAGACTATAGACCATTACATATATTTTATATAATATAGTTAAAAATTAAAATTAAATAATGAAGCTCAAACTTATTTATATTTACCTTTTTCACATTGAATTATGGTAAATTAGATGGAAATATGTCCAATATGCTTCTTCTTCATCACCAAATTTCATGTTTCTTCGTCAGTAAGCCACAAAGTTAAAAAAACTACAAATGAATGACAATACTTTAGGTTTTTTCTTCACCATCCCAAAGTCTTAGGTTTTTTATCACTAAGCACCGTACATAATAGACTATAGTAGGTGTAAAAAGTTAATTATATTTTATTTTTGAACTCCAACATAAAATTTTAGGTTTTTCCCCACTAAAAAACAAAGATAAAAGACTATAGTCCACGACATATATTTTAATTAAATAAGTAAAAATTAAAATTAAATATTGAAGCTCAAAATTATTTATATTTACCTTTTTCACATTGAAATATGGTAAATTAGATGTAAATATATTCAATATGTTTCTTCTCCATCATCAAATTTTATGTTTCTTCGTCAGTAAGCCACAGAGTTAAAAAAATTATAAATGAATGACAAATATTTTAGGTTTTTTATTCACCATCCCAAAGTCTTAGGTTTTTTTATCACTAAGCACCGTACATAATAGACTATAGTAGGTGTAAAAAGTTAATTATATTTTATTTTTGTACTGCAACATAAAATTTTAGGTTTTTCCTCACTAAAAAAGAAAGATAAAAGACTATAGTCCATGACATATATTTTATATAATATAGGTAAAAATTAAAATTAAATAATGAAGCTCAAACTTATTTATATTTACCTTTTTCACATTGAATTATGGTAAACTAGATTTTAATATATTCAATATGTTTCTTCTCCATCACTAAATTTCATGTTTCTTTGTCAGTAAGCCACATAGTTAAGAAACTATAAATGAATGACAAATATTTTAGGTTTTTTCTTTACCATCCCAAAGTCTTAGGTTTTTTTATCACTAAGCACCGTACATAATAGACTATAGTAGGTGTAAAAAGTTAATTATATTTTATTTTTCAAATCCAACATAAAATTTTAGGTTTTTCCCCACTAAAAAACAAAGATAAAAGACTATAGTCCACGACATATATTTTAATTAAATAAGTAAAAATTAAAATTAAATAATGAAGCTCAAAATTATTTATATTTACCTTTTTCACATTGAAATATGGTAAATTAGATGTAAATAAATTCAATATGTTTCTTCTCCATCATCAAATTTTATGTTTCTTCGTCAGTAAGCCACAGAGTTAAAAAATTATAAATGAATGACAAATATTTTAGGTTTTTTGTTCACCATCCCAAAGTCTTAGGTTTTTTTTATCACTAAGCACCGTACATAATAGACTATAGTAGGTGTAAAAAGTTAATTATATTTTATTTTTGAACTCCAACATAAAATTTTAGGTTTTTCCCCACTAAAAAAAAAGATAAAAGACTATAGTCCATGACATATATTTTATATAATATAGGTAAAAATTAAAATTAAATAATGAAGCTCAAACTTATTTATATTTACATTTTTCACATTGAATTATGGTAAATTAGATGTAAATATATTCAATATGTTTCTTCTCCATCACCAAATTTCATGTTTCTTCGTCAGTATGCCACAGAGTTAAAAAATATAAATGAATGATAAATATTTTAGGTTTTTTTTTTACCATCCCAAAGTCTTAGGTTTTTTTATCACTTAGCACCGTACATAATAGACTATAATAGGTGTAAAAAATTAATTATATTTTATTTTTCAACTCCAACATAAAAGTTTAGGTTTTTCCCCACTAAAAAACAAAGATAAAAGACTATAGACCATGACATATATTTTATATAATATAGGTACAAATTAAAATTAAATAATGAAACTCAAACTTATTTATATTTACCTTTTTCACATTGAATTATGGTAAATTAGATGTAAATATATTCAATATGTTTCTTCTTCATCACCAAATTTCATGTTTCTTCGTCAGTAAGCCACAGATTTAAAAAACTATAAATGAATGACAAATATTTTAAGTTTTTTCTTCACCATCCAAAAGTCTTAGGTTTTTTTATCACTAAGCACCGTACATAATAGACTATAGTAGATGTAAAAAGTTAATTATATTTTATTTTTTAACTCCAACATAAAATTTTAGGTTTTTCCCCACTAAAAAACAAAGATAAAAGACTATAGTCCATGACATATATTTTAATTAAATAAGTAAAAATTCAAATTAAATAATAAAGCTCAAAATTATTTATATTTACATTTTTCACAATGAATTATGGTAAATTAGATGTAAATACATTCAATATGTTTCTTCTCCATCACCAAATTTTATGTTTCCTCGTCAGTAAGCCACAGAGTTAAAAAAACTATAAATGAATGACAAATATTTTAGGTTTTTTCTTCACCATCCCAAAGTCTTAGGTTTTTTTATCACTAAGCACCGTACATAATAGACTATTGTAGGTGTAAAAAGTTAATTATATTTTATTTTAAAACTCCAACATAAAATTTTAGGTTTTTCCCCACTAAAAAACAAAGATAAAAGACTATAGTCCATGACATATATTTTATATAATATAGGTAAAAATTAAAATTAAATAATGAAGCTCAAACTTATTTATATTTACATTTTTAACATTGAATTATGGTAAATTAGATGTAAATATATTCAATATGTTTCTTCTTCATCACCAAATTTCATGTTTCTTCGTCACTAAGCCACATAGTTAAAAAATATAAATGAATGACAAATATTTTAGGTTTTTTCTTCACCATCCCAAAGTCTTAGGTTTTTTATCACTAAGCACCGTACATAATAGACTATAGTAGGTGTAAAAAGTTAATTATATTTCATTTTTCAACTCCAACATAAAATTTTAGGTTTTTCCCCACTAAAAAAGAAAGAAAAAAGACTATAGACCATGACATATATTTTATATAATATAGGTAAAAATTAAAATTAAATAATGAAGCTCAAACGTATTTATATTTAACTTTTTCACATTGAATTATGGTAAATTAGATGTAAATATATTCAATATGTTTCTTCTCCATCACCAAATTTCATGTTTCTTCGTCAGTAAGCCACATAGTTAAAAGACTTTAAATGAATGACAAATATTTTAGGTTTTTTCTTCACCATCCCAGAGTATTAGGTTTTTTTATCACTAAGAACGAAACATAATAGAATATTGTAGGTGTAAAAATTTAATGATATTTTATTTTTCATATCCAACATAAAATTTTAGGTTTTTCCCCACTAAAAAACAAAGATAAAAGACTATAGTCCATGACATATATTTTATATAATATAGGTAAAAATTAAAATTAAATAACGAAGCTCAAACTTATTTATATTTACCTTTTTCACATTGAATTATGGTAAATTAGATGTAAATATATTCAATATGTTTCTTCTGTATCACCAAATTTCATGTTTCTTCGTCAGTAAGCCACAGAGTTAAAAAATATAAATGAATGACAAATATTTTAGGTTTTTTCTTCACCATCCCAAAGTCATAGATTTTTTTCTCACTTAGCACCGTACATAATAGACTATAGTAGGTATAAAAAGTTAATTATTATTTATTTTTGAACTTCAACATAAAATTTTAGGTTCTTTCCCACTAAAAAACAAAGATAAAAGACTATAGTCCATGACATATATTTTATATAATATAGGTATAAATTAAAATTAAATAATGAAGCTCAAACTTATTTATATTTACATTTTTCACATTGAATTATGGTAAATTAGATGTAAATATATTCAATATGTTTCTTCTCCATCACCAAAATTCATGTTTCTTCGTCAGTAAGCCACAGAGTTAAAAAATATAAATGAATGACAAATATTTTAGGTCTTTTCTTCACCATCCCAAAGTCTTAGGTTTTTTTTTCACTTAGCACCGTACATATATAATAGACTATAGTAGGTGTAAAAAATTAATTATATTTTATTTTTCAACTCCAACATAAAATTTTAGGTTTTTCCCAATTAAAAAACAAAGATAAAAGACTGTAGACCATTACATATATTTTATATAATATAGTTAAAAATTAAAATTAAATAATGAAGCTCAAACTTATTTATATTTACCTTTTTCACATTGAATTATGGTAAATTAGATGGAAATATGTCCAATATGTTTCTTCTTCATCACCAAATTTCATGTTTCTTCGTCAGTAAGCCACAAAGTTAAAAAAACTACAAATGAATGACAATACTTTAGGTTTTTTCTTCACCATCCCAAAGTCTTAGGTTTTTTATCACTAAGCACCGTACATAATAGACTATAGTAGGTGTAAAAAGTTAATTATATTTTATTTTTGAACTCCAACATAAAATTTTAGGTTTTTCCCCACTAAAAAACAAAGATAAAAGACTATAGTCCACGACATATATTTTAATTAAATAAGTAAAAATTAAAATTAAATATTGAAGCTCAAAATTATTTATATTTACCTTTTTCACATTGAAATATGGTAAATTAGATGTAAATATATTCAATATGTTTCTTCTCCATCATCAAATTTTATGTTTCTTCGTCAGTAAGCCACAGAGTTAAAAAAATTATAAATGAATGACAAATATTTTAGGTTTTTTATTCACCATCCCAAAGTCTTAGGTTTTTTTATCACTTAGCACCGTACATAATAGACTATTATAGGTGTAAAAAATTAATTATATTTTATTTTTCAACTCCAACATAAAAGTTTAGGTTTTTCCCCACTAAAAAACAAAGATAAAAGACTATAGACCATGACATATATTTTATATAATATAGGTACAAATTAAAATTAAATAATGAAGCTCAAACTTATTTATATTTACCTTTTTCACATTGAATTATGGTAAATTAGATGGAAATATGTCCAATATGTTTCTTCTTCATCACCAAATTTCATGTTTCTTCGTCAGTAAGCCACAAAGTTAAAAAAACTACATATGAATGACAATACTTTAGGTTTTTTCTTCACCATCCCAAAGTCTTAGGTTTTTTATCACTAAGCACCGTACATAATAGACTATAGTAGGTGTAAAAAGTTAATTATATTTTATTTTTCAAATCCAACATAAAATTTTAGGTTTTTCCCCACTAAAAAACAAAGATAAAAGACTATAGTCCACGACATATATTTTAATTAAATAAGTAAAAATTAAAATTAAATAATGAAGCTCAAAATTATTTATATTTACCTTTTTCACATTGAAATATGGTAAATTAGATGTAAATAAATTCAATATGTTTCTTCTCCATCATCAAATTTTATGTTTCTTCGTCAGTAAGCCACAGAGTTAAAAAATTATAAATGAATGACAAATATTTTAGGTTTTTTGTTCACCATCCCAAAGTCTTAGGTTTTTTTTATCACTAAGCACCGTACATAATAGACTATAGTAGGTGTAAAAAGTTAATTATATTTTATTTTTGAACTCCAACATAAAATTTTAGGTTTTTCCCCAATAAAAAAAAAAAGATAAAAGACTATAGTCCATGACATATATTTTATATAATATAGGTAAAAATTAAAATTAAATAATGAAGCTCAAACTTATTTATATTTACATTTTTCACATTGAATTATGGTAAATTAGATGTAAATATATTCAATATGTTTCTTCTCCATCACCAAATTTCATGTTTCTTCGTCAGTATGCCACAGAGTTAAAAAATATAAATGAATGATAAATATTTTAGGTTTTTTTTTTACCATCCCAAAGTCTTAGGTTTTTTTATCACTTAGCACCGTACATAATAGACTATAATAGGTGTAAAAAATTAATTATATTTTATTTTTCAACTCCAACATAAAAGTTTAGGTTTTTCCCCACTAAAAAACAAAGATAAAAGACTATAGACCATGACATATATTTTATATAATATAGGTACAAATTAAAATTAAATAATGAAACTCAAACTTATTTATATTTACCTTTTTCACATTGAATTATGGTAAATTAGATGTAAATATATTCAATATGTTTCTTCTTCATCACCAAATTTCATGTTTCTTCGTCAGTAAGCCACAGATTTAAAAAACTATAAATGAATGACAAATATTTTAAGTTTTTTCTTCACCATCCAAAAGTCATAGGTTTTTTTATCACTAAGCACCGTACATAATAGACTATAGTAGATGTAAAAAGTTAATTATATTTTATTTTTTAACTCCAACATAAAATTTTAGGTTTTTCCCCACTAAAAAACAAAGATAAAAGACTATAGTCCATGACATATATTTTAATTAAATAAGTAAAAATTCAAATTAAATAATGAAGCTCAAAATTATTTATATTTACATTTTTCACATTGAATTATGGTAAATTAGATGTAAATACATTCAATATGTTTCTTCTCCATCACCAAATTTTATGTTTCTTCGTCAGTAAGCCACAGAGTTAAAAAAACTATAAATGAATGACAAATATTTTAGGTTTTTTCTTCACCATCCCAAAGTCTTAGGTTTTTTTATCACTAAGCACCGTACATAATAGACTATTGTAGGTGTAAAAAGTTAATTATATTTTATTTTAAAACTCCAACATAAAATTTTAGGTTTTTCCCCACTAAAAAACAAAGATAAAAGACTATAGTCCATGACATATATTTTATATAATATAGGTAAAAATTAAAATTAAATAATGAAGCTCAAACTTATTTATATTTACATTTTTAACATTGAATTATGGTAAATTAGATGTAAATATATTCAATATGTTTCTTCTTCATCACCAAATTTCATGTTTCTTCGTCACTAAGCCACATAGTTAAAAAATATAAATGAATGACAAATATTTTAGGTTTTTTCTTCACCATCCCAAAGTCTTAGGTTTTTATCACTAAGCACCGTACATAATAGACTATAGTAGGTGTAAAAAGTTAATTATATTTCATTTTTCAACTCCAACATAAAATTTTAGGTTTTTCCCCACTAAAAAAGAAAGATAAAAGACTATAGACCATGACATATATTTTATATAATATAGGTAAAAATTAAAATTAAATAATGAAGCTCAAACGTATTTATATTTAACTTTTTCACATTGAATTATGGTAAATTAGATGTAAATATATTCAATATGTTTCTTCTCCATCACCAAATTTCATGTTTCTTCGTCAGTAAGCCACATAGTTAAAAGACTTTAAATGAATGACAAATATTTTAGGTTTTTTCTTCACCATCCCAGAGTATTAGGTTTTTTTATCACTAAGAACGAAACATAATAGAATATTGTAGGTGTAAAAATTTAATTATATTTTATTTTTCATATCCAACATAAAATTTTAGGTTTTTCCCCACTAAAAAACAAAGATAAAAGACTATAGTCCATGACATATATTTTATATAATATAGGTAAAAATTAAAATTAAATAATGAAGCTCAAACTTATTTATATTTACCTTTTTCACATTGAATTATGGTAAATTAGATGTAAATATATTCAATATGTTTCTTCTGTATCACCAAATTTCATGTTTCTTCGTCAGTAAGCCACAGAGTTAAAAAATATAAATGAATGACAAATATTTTAGGTTTTTTCTTCACCATCCCAAAGTCATAGATTTTTTTCTCACTTAGCACCGTACATAATAGACTATAGTAGGTACAAAAAGTTAATTATTATTTATTTTTGAACTTCAACATAAAATTTTAGGTTCTTTCCCACTAAAAAACAAAGATAAAAGACTATAGTCCATGACATATATTTTATATAATATAGGTATAAATTAAAATTAAATAATGAAGCTCAAACTTATTTATATTTACATTTTTCACATTGAATTATGGTAAATTAGATGTAAATATATTCAATATGTTTCTTCTCCATCACCAAAATTCATGTTTCTTCGTCAGTAAGCCACAGAGTTAAAAAATATAAATGAATGACAAATATTTTAGGTCTTTTCTTCACCATCCCAAAGTCTTAGTTTTTTTTATCACTTAGCACCGTACATATATAATAGACTATAGTAGGTGTAAAAAATTAATTATATTTTATTTTTCAACTCCAACATAAAATTTTAGGTTTTTCCCAATTAAAAAACAAAGATAAAAGACTATAGACCATTACATATATTTTATATAATATAGTTAAAAATTAAAATTAAATAATGAAGCTCAAACTTATTTATATTTACCTTTTTCACATTGAATTATGGTAAATTAGATGGAAATATGTCCAATATGTTTCTTCTTCATCACCAAATTTCATGTTTCTTCGTCAGTAAGCCACAAAGTTAATAAAACTACAAATGAATGACAATACTTTAGGTTTTTTCTTCACCATCCCAAAGTCTTAGGTTTTTTATCACTAAGCACCGTACATAATAGACTATAGTAGGTGTAAAAAGTTAATTATATTTTATTTTTGAACTCCAACATAAAATTTTAGGTTTTTCCCCACTAAAAAACAAAGATAAAAGACTATAGTCCACGACATATATTTTAATTAAATAAGTAAAAATTAAAATTAAATATTGAAGCTCAAAATTATTTATATTTACCTTTTTCACATTGAAATATGGTAAATTAGATGTAAATATATTCAATATGTTTCTTCTCCATCATCAAATTTTATGTTTCTTCGTCAGTAAGCCACAGAGTTAAAAAAATTATAAATGAATGACAAATATTTTAGGTTTTTTATTCACCATCCCAAAGTCTTAGGTTTTTTTATCACTAAGCACCGTAAATAATAGACTATAGTAGGTGTAAAAAGTTAATTATATTTTATTTTTGTACTGCAACATAAAATTTTAGGTTTTTCCTCACTAAAAAAGAAAGATAAAAGACTATAGTCCATGACATATATTTTATATAATATAGGTAAAAATTAAAATTAAATAATGAAGCTCAAACTTATTTATATTTACCTTTTTCACATTGAATTATGGTAAACTAGATTTTAATATATTCAATATGTTTCTTCTCCATCACTAAATTTCATGTTTCTTTGTCAGTAAGCCACATAGTTAAGAAACTATAAATGAATGACAAATATTTTAGGTTTTTTCTTTACCATCCCAAAGTCTTAGGTTTTTTTATCACTAAGCACCGTACATAATAGACTATAGTAGGTGTAAAAAGTTAATTATATTTTATTTTTCAAATCCAACATAAAATTTTAGGTTTTTCCCCACTAAAAAACAAAGATAAAAGACTATAGTCCATGACATATATTTTATATAATATAGGTAAAAATTAAAATTAAATATTGAAGCTCAAACTTATTTATATTTACATTTTTCACATTGAATTATGGTAAATTAGATGTAAATATATTCAATATGTTTCTTCTCCATCACCAAAATTCATGTTTCTTCGTCAGTAAGCCACAGAGTTAAAAAATATAAATGAATGACAAATATTTTAGGTCTTTTCTTCACCATCCCAAAGTCTTAGGTTTTTTTATCACTTAGCACCGTACATATATAATAGACTATAGTAGGTGTAAAAAATTAATTATATTTTATTTTTCAACTCCAACATAAAATTTTAGGTTTTTCCAAATTAAAAAACAAAGATAAAAGACTATAGACCATTACATATATTTTATATAATATAGTTAAAAATTAAAATTAAATAATGAAGCTCAAACTTATTTATATTTACCTTTTTCACATTGAATTATGGTAAATTAGATGGAAATATGTCCAATATGTTTCTTCTTCATCACCAAATTTCATGTTTCTTCGTCAGTAAGCCACAAAGTTAAAAAAACTACAAATGAATGACAATACTTTAGGTTTTTTCTTCACCATCCCAAAGTCTTAGGTTTTTTATCACTAAGCACCGTACATAATAGACTATAGTAGATGTAAAAAGTTAATTATATTTTATTTTTCAACTCCAACATAAAATTTTAGGTGTTTCCCCACTAAAAAAGAAAGATAAAAAACTATAGTCCATGACATATATTTTATATAATATAGCTAAAAATTAAAATTAAATAATGAAGCTCAAACGTATATATATTTAACTTTTTCACATTGAATTATGGTAAATTAGATGTAAATATATTCAATATGTTTTTTCTCCATCACCAAATTGCATGTTTCTTAGTCAGTAAGCCACATAGTTAAAAGACTTTAAATGAATGACAAATATTTTAGGTTTTTTCTTCACCATCCCAAAGTATTAGGTTTTTTTATCACTAAGAACCAAACATAATAGAATATTGTAGATGTAAAAAATTAATTATATTTTATTTTTCAAATCCAACATAAAATTTTAGGTTTTTCCCCACTAAAAAACAAAGATAAAAGACTATAGTCCATGACATATATTTTATATAATATAGGTAAAAATTAAAATTAAATAATGAAGCTCAAACTTATTTATATTTACCTTTTTCACATTGAATTATGGTTAATTAGATGTAAATATATTCAATATGTTTCTTCTACATCACCAAATTTCATGTTTCTTCGTCAGTAAGCCAGAGTTAAAAAACTATAAATGAATGACAAATATTTTAGGTTTTTTCTTCACCATCCCAAAGTCTTAGGTTTTTTTATCACTAAACACCGTTCATAATAGACTATAGTAGGTGTAAAAAGTTAATTATATTTTATTTTTCAAATCCAACATAAATTTTAGGTTTTTCCTCACTAAAAAACAAAGATAAAAGACTATAGTCCACGACATATATTTTAATTAAATAAGTAAAAATTAAAATTAAATAATGAAGCTAAAAATTATTTATATTTACCTTCTTCACATTGAAATATGGTAAATTAGATGTAAATATATTCAATATGTTTCTTCTCCATCGTCAAATTTTATGTTTCTTCGTCAGTAAGCCATAGAGTTAAAAAACTATAAATGAATGACAAATATTTTAGATTTTTTCTTCAGCATCCCAAAATCTTAGGTTTTTTTATCACTAAGCACCGTACATAATAGACCATAGTAGGTGTAAAAAGTTAATTATATTTTATTTTTGAACTCCAACATAAAATTTTAGGTTTTTCCCCACTAAAAAACAAAGATAAAAGACTATAGTCCATGACATATATTTTATATAATATAGGTAAAAATTAAAATTAAATAATGAAGCTCAAACTTATTTATATTTACATTTTTCACATTGAATTATCGTAAATTAGATGTAAATATATTCAATATGTTTCTTCTCCATCACCAAATTTCATGTTTCTTCGTCAGTAAGCCATAGAGTTAAAAAACTATAAATGAATGACAAATATTTTAGGTTTTTTCATCACCATCCCAAAGTCTTAGGTTTTTTTATCACTAAGCACCGTACATAATAGACCATAGTAGGTGTAAAAAGTTAATTATATTTTATTTTTGAACTCCAACATAAAATTTTAGGTTTTTCCCCACTAAAAAACAAAGATAAAAGACTATAGTCCATGACATATATTTTATATAATATAGGTAAAAATTAAAATTAAATAATGAAGCTCAAACTTATTTATATTTACATTTTTCACATTGAATTAAGGTAAATTAGATGTAAATATATTCAATATGTTTCTTCTCCATCACCAAATTTCATTTTTCTTCATCAGTAAGCCACAGAGTAAAAAAATATAAATGAATGACAAATATTTTAGGTTTTTTCTTCACCATCCCAAAGTCTTAGGTTTTTTTATCACTTAGCACCGTACATAATAGACTATAGTAGGTGTAAAAAATTAATTATATTTTATTTTTCAACTCCAACATAAAAGTTTAGGTTTTTCCCCACTAGAAAACAAAGATAAAAGACTATAGACCATGACATATATTTTATATAATATAGGTAAAAATTAAAATTAAATAATGATGCTCAAACTTATTTTTATTTACATTTTTCACATTGAATTATGGTAAATTAGATGTAAATATATTCAATATGTTTCTTCTTCATCACCAAATTTCATGTTTCTTCATCAGTAAGCCACAGAGTTAAAAAACTATAAATGAATGACAAATATTTTAGGTTTTTTCTTCACCATCCCAAAGTCTTAGGTTTTTTTATCACTAAGCACCGTACATAATAGACCATAGTAGGTGTAAAAAGTTATTATATTTTATTTTTGAACTCCAACATAAAATTTTAGGTTATTCCCCACTAAAAAACAAAGATAAAAGACTATAGTCCATGACATATATTTTATATAATATAGGTAAAAATTAAAATTAAATAATGAAGCTCAAACTTATTTATATTTACATTTTTCACATTGAATTATGGTAAATTAGATGTAAATATATTCAATATGTTTCTTCTCCATCACCAAATTTTATGTTTCTCCGCCAATAAGCCACAGAGTTAAAAAAAAATAAATGAATGACAAATATTTTAGGTTTTTTCTTCACCATCCCAAAGTCTTAGGTTTTTTTATCACTTAGCACCGTACATAATAGACTATAGTAGGTGTAAAAAATTAATTATATTTTATTTTTCAACTCCAACATAAAAGTTTAGGTTTTTCCCCACTAAAAAACAAAGATAAAAGACTATAGACCATGACATATATTTTATATAATATAGGTAAAAATTAAAATTAAATATTGAAGCTCAAACTTATTTATATTTACCTTTTTCACATTGAATTATAGTAAATTAGATGTAAATATATTCAATATGTTTCTTCTTCATCACCAAATTTTATGTTTCTTCGTCAGTAAGCCACAGAGTTAAAAAACTATAAATGAATGACAAATATTTTAGGTTTTTTCTTCACCATCCCAAAGTCTTAGGTTTTTTTATCACTAAGCACCGTACATAATAGACTATAGTAGGTGTAAAAAGTTAATTATATTTTATTTTTGAACTCCAACATAAAATTTTAGGTTTTTCCCCACTAAAAAACAAAGATAAAAGACTATAGTCCACGACATATATTTTAATTAAATAAGTAAAAATTAAAATTAAATAATGAAGCTCAAAATTATTTATATTTACCTTTTTCACATTGAAATATGGTAAATTAGATGTACATATATTCGATATGTTTTTTCTCCATCATCAAATTTTATGTTTCTTCGTTAGTAAGCCACAGAGTTAAAAAAACTATAAATGAATGGCAAATATTTTAGGTTTTTTCTTCACCATCCCAAAGTCTTAGGTTTTTTTATCACTAAGCACCGTACATAATAGACTATAGTAGGTGTAAAAAATTAATTATATTTTATTTTTGAACTCTAACATAAAATTTTAGGTTTTTCCCCACTAAAAAAGAAAGATAAAAGACTATAGTCCATAACATATATTTTATATAATATAGGTAAAAATTAAAATTAAATAATGAAGCTCAAAATTATTTATATTTACCTTTTTCACATTGAATTATGGTAAATTAGATGTAAATATATTCAATATGTTTCTTCTCCATCATCAAATTTTATGTTTCTTCGTCAGTAAGCCACAGAGTTAAAAAACTATAAATGAATGACAAATATTTTAGGTTATTTCTTCACCATCCCAAAGTCTTAGGTTTTTTTTATCACTAAGCACCGTACATAATAGACTATAGTAGGTGTAAAAAGTTAATTATATTTTATTTTTGAACTCCAACATAAAATTTTAGGTTTTTCCCCACTAAAAAACAAAGATAAAAGACTATAGTCCATGACATATATTTTATATAATATAGTTAAAAATTAAAATTAAATAATGAAGCTCAAATTTATATCTATTTACCTTTTTCACATTAAATTATGGTAAATTAGATGTAAATATATTCAATTTGTTTCTTCTCTATCACCAAATTTCATGTTTCTTCGTCAGTAAGCCACAGAGTTTTAAAACTATAAATGAATGACAAATATTTTAGGTTTTTTCTTCACCATCCCAAAGTCTTAGGTTTTTTTAACACTAAGCACCGTACAAAATAGACTATAGTATGTGTAAAAAATTAATTATATTTTATTTTTCATCTCCAACATTAAATTTTAGGTTTTTCCCCACTAAAAAACAAAGATAAAAGACTATAGACTATGACATACATTTTATATAATATAGGTAAAAATTAAAATTAAATAATGAAGCTCAAACTTCTTTATATTTACCTTTTTCACAATGAATTATGGTAAATTAGATTTAAATATATTCAATATGTTTCTTCTTCATCACCAAATTTCATGTTTTTTCGTCAGTAGGCCACAAAGTTTAAAAAACTACAAATGAATGACAATACTTTAGGTTTTTTCTTCACCATCCCAAAGTCTTAGGTTTTTTATCACTAAGCACCGTACATAATAGACTATAATAGGTGTAAAAAGTTTATTTTATTTTATTTTTCAACTCCAACATAAAATTTTAGGTTTTTCCCACTAAAAAAGAAAGATAAAAGACTATAGTCCATGACATATATTTTATATAATATAGGTAAAAATTAAAATTAAATAATGAAGCTCAAACTTATTTATATTTACCTTTTTCACATTGAATTATGGTAAACTAGATGTAAATATATTCAATATGTTTCTTCTCCACCATCAAATTTTATGTTTCTTCGTCAGTAAGCCACAGAGTTAAAAAACTATAAATGAATGACAAATATTTTAGGTTATTTCTTCACCATCCCAAAGTCTTAGGTTTTTTTATCACTAAGCACCGTACATAATAGACTATAGTAGGTGTAAAAAGTTAATTATATTTTATTTTTGAACTCCAACATAAAATTTTAGGTTTTTCCCCACTAAAAAACAAAGATAAAAGACTATAGTCCATGACATATATTTTATATAATATAGGTAAAAATTAAAATTAAATAATGAAGCTCAAATTTATATCTATTTACCTTTTTCACATTGAATTATGGTAAATTAGATGTAAATATATTCAATATGTTTCTTCTCTATCACCAAATTTCATGTTTCTTCGTCAGTAAGCCACAGAGTTTAAAAACTATAAATGAATGACAAATATTTTAGGTTTTTTCTTCACCATCCCAAAGTCTTAGGTTTTTTTAACACTAAGCACCGTACAAAATAGACTATAGTATGTGTAAAAAATTAATTATATTTTATTTTTCAACTCCAACATTAAATTTTAGGTTTTTCCCCACTAAAAAACAAAGATAAAAGACTATAGACTATGACATATATTTTATATAATATAGGTAAAAATTAAAATTAAATAATGAAGCTCAAACTTATTTATATTTACCTTTTTCACAATGAATTATGGTAAATTAGATGTAAATATATTCAATATGTTTCTTCTTCATCACCAAATTTCATGTTTCTTCGTCAGTAAGCCACAAAGTTAAAAAAACTACAAATGAATGACAATACTTTAGGTTTTTTCTTCACCATCCCAAAGTCTTAGGTTTTTTATCACTAAGCACCGTACATAATAGACTATAGTAGGTGTAAAAAGTTTATTTTATTTTATTTTTCAACTCCAACATAAAATTTTAGGTTTTTCCCACTAAAAAAGAAAGATAAAAGACTATAGTCCATGACATATATTTTATATAATATAGGTAAAAATTAAAATTAAATAATGAAGCTCAAACTTATTTATATTTACCTTTTTCACATTGAATTATGGTAAATTAGATGTAAATATATTCAATATGTTTCTTCTCCATCATCAAATTTTATGTTTCTTCGTCAATAAGCCACATAGTTAAAAAACTATAAATGAATGACAAATATTTTAGGTTATTTCTTCACCATCCCAAAGTCTTAGGTTTTTTTATCACTAAGCACCGTACATAATAGACTATAGTAGGTGTAAAAAGTTAATTATATTTTATTTTTGAACTCCAACATAAAATTTTAGGTTTTTCCCCACTAAAAAACAAAGATAAAAGACTATAGTCCATGACATATATTTTATATAATATAGGTAAAAATTAAAATTAAATAATGAAGCTCAAATTTATATCTATTTACCTTTTTCACATTGAATTATGGTAAATTAGATGTAAATATATTCAATATGTTTCTTCTCTATCACCAAATTTCATGTTTCTTCGTCAGTAAGCCACAGAGTTTAAAAACTATAAATGAATGACAAATATTTTAGGTTTTTTCTTCACCATCCCAAAGTCTTAGGTTTTTTTAACACTAAGCACCGTACAAAATAGACTATAGTATGTGTAAAAAATTAATTATATTTTATTTTTCAACTCCAACATTAAATTTTAGGTTTTTCCCCACTAAAAAACAAAGATAAAAGACTATAGACTATGACATATATTTTATATAATATAGGTAAAAATTAAAATTAAATAATGAAGCTCAAACTTATTTATATTTACCTTTTTCACAATGAATTATGGTAAATTAGATTTAAATATATTCAATATGTTTCTTCTTCATCACCAAATTTCATGTTTTTTCGTCAGTAAGCCACAAAGTTTAAAAAACTACAAATGAATGACAAATATTTTAGGTTTGTTAATCACCATCCCAAAGTCTTAGGTTTTTTATCACTAAGCATCGTACATAATAGACTATAGTAGGCGTAAAAAGTTAATTATATTTTATTTTTCAACTCTAACATAAAATTTTAGGTTTTTCCCCACTAAAAAAGAAAGATAAAAGACTATAGTCCAAGACATATATTTTATATAATATAGCTAAAAATTAAAATTAAACAATGAAGATCAGACTTATTTATATTTACCTTTTTCACATTGAATTATGGTAAATTAGATGTAAATATATTCAATATGTTTTTTCTCCATCACCAAATTTCATGTTTCTTCGTCAATAAGCCACATAGTTAAAAAAATTTAAATGAATGACAAATATTTTAGGTTTTTTCTTCACCGTCCCAAAGTCTTAGGTTTTTTTATCACTAAGCACCGTACATAATAGACTATAGTAGGTGTAAAAAGTTAATTATATTTTATTTTTGAACTCCAACATAAAATTTTAGGTTTTTCCCCACTAAAAAACAAAGATAAAAGACTATAGTCCACGACATATATTTTAATTAAATAAGTAAAAATTAAAATTAAATAATGAAGCTCAAAATTATTTATATTTACCTTTTTCACATTGAAATATGGTAAATTAGATGTACATATATTCGATATGTTTCTTCTCCATCACCAAATTTTATGTTTCTCCGTCAGTAAGCCACAGAGTTAAAAAAATATAAATGAATGACAAATATTTTAGGTTTTTTCTTCACCATCCCAAAGTCTTAGGTTTTTTTATCACTAAGCATCGTACATAATAGACTATAGTAGGTGTAAAAAGTTAATTATATTTTATTTTTGAACTCCAACATAAAATTTTAGGTTTTTCCCCACTAAAAAACAAAGATAAAAGATTATAGTCCATGACATATATTTTATATAATATAGGTAACAATTAAAATTAAATAATGAAGCTCAAACTTATTTATATTTACATTTTTCACATTGAATTATGGTAAATTACATGTAAATATATTCAATATGTTTCTTCTCCATCACCAAATTTTATGTTTCTCCGTCAGTAAGCCACAGAGTTAAAAAAATATAAATGAATGACAAATATTTTAGGTTTTTTCTTCACCATCCCAAAGTCTTAGGTTTTTTTATCACTTAGCACCGTACATAATAGACTATAGTAGGTGTAAAAAATTAATTATATTTTATTTTTCAACTCTAACATAAAAGTTTAGGTTTTTCCCCACTAAAAAACAAAGATAAAAGACTATAGACCATGACATATATTTTATATAATATAGGTAAAAATTAAAATTAAATATTGAAGCTCAAACTTATTTATATTTACCTTTTTCACATTGAATTATAGTAAATTAGATGTAAATATATTCAATATGTTTCTTCTTCATCAACAAATTTCATGTTTCTTCGTCAGTAAGCCACAGAGTTAAAAAACTATAAATGAATGACAAATATTTTAGGTTATTTCTTCACCATCCCAAAGTCTTAGGTTTTTTTATCACTAAGCACCGTACATAATAGACTATAGTAGGTGTAAAAAGTTAATTATATTTTATTTTTGAACTCCAACATAAAATTTTAGGTTTTTCCCCACTAAAAAACAAAGATAAAAGACTATAGTCCATGACATATATTTTATATAATATAGGTAAAAATTAAAATTAAATAATGAAGCTCAAATTTATATCTATTTACCTTTTTCACATTGAATTATGGTAAATTAGATGTAAATATATTCAATATGTTTCTTCTCTATCACCAAATTTCATGTTTCTTCGTCAGTAAGCCACAGAGTTTAAAAACTATAAATGAATGACAAATATTTTAGGTTTTTTCTTCACCATCCCAAAGTCTTAGGTTTTTTTAACACTAAGCACCGTACAAAATAGACTATAGTATGTGTAAAAAATTAATTATATTTTATTTTTCAACTCCAACATTAAATTTTAGGTTTTTCCCCACTAAAAAACAAAGATAAAAGACTATAGACTATGACATATATTTTATATAATATAGGTAAAAATTAAAATTAAATAATGAAGCTCAAACTTATTTATATTTACCTTTTTCACAATGAATTATGGTAAATTAGATGTAAATATATTCAATATGTTTCTTCTTCATCACCAAATTTCATGTTTCTTCGTCAGTAAGCCACAAAGTTAAAAAAACTACAAATGAATGACAATACTTTAGGTTTTTTCTTCACCATCCCAAAGTCTTAGGTTTTTTATCACTAAGCACCGTACATAATAGACTATAGTAGGTGTAAAAAGTTTATTTTATTTTATTTTTCAACTCCAACATAAAATTTTAGGTTTTTCCCACTAAAAAAGAAAGATAAAAGACTATAGTCCATGACATATATTTTATATAATATAGGTAAAAATTAAAATTAAATAATGAAGCTCAAACTTATTTATATTTACCTTTTTCACATTGAATTATGGTAAATTAGATGTAAATATATTCAATATGTTTCTTCTCCATCATCAAATTTTATGTTTCTTCGTCAATAAGCCACATAGTTAAAAAACTATAAATGAATGACAAATATTTTAGGTTATTTCTTCACCATCCCAAAGTCTTAGGTTTTTTTATCACTAAGCACCGTACATAATAGACTATAGTAGGTGTAAAAAGTTAATTATATTTTATTTTTGAACTCCAACATAAAATTTTAGGTTTTTCCCCACTAAAAAACAAAGATAAAAGACTATAGTCCATGACATATATTTTATATAATATAGGTAAAAATTAAAATTAAATAATGAAGCTCAAATTTATATCTATTTACCTTTTTCACATTGAATTATGGTAAATTAGATGTAAATATATTCAATATGTTTCTTCTCTATCACCAAATTTCATGTTTCTTCGTCAGTAAGCCACAGAGTTTAAAAACTATAAATGAATGACAAATATTTTAGGTTTTTTCTTCACCATCCCAAAGTCTTAGGTTTTTTTAACACTAAGCACCGTACAAAATAGACTATAGTATGTGTAAAAAATTAATTATATTTTATTTTTCAACTCCAACATTAAATTTTAGGTTTTTCCCCACTAAAAAACAAAGATAAAAGACTATAGACTATGACATATATTTTATATAATATAGGTAAAAATTAAAATTAAATAATGAAGCTCAAACTTATTTATATTTACCTTTTTCACAATGAATTATGGTAAATTAGATTTAAATATATTCAATATGTTTCTTCTTCATCACCAAATTTCATGTTTTTTCGTCAGTAAGCCACAAAGTTTAAAAAACTACAAATGAATGACAAATATTTTAGGTTTGTTAATCACCATCCCAAAGTCTTAGGTTTTTTATCACTAAGCATCGTACATAATAGACTATAGTAGGCGTAAAAAGTTAATTATATTTTATTTTTCAACTCTAACATAAAATTTTAGGTTTTTCCCCACTAAAAAAGAAAGATAAAAGACTATAGTCCAAGACATATATTTTATATAATATAGCTAAAAATTAAAATTAAACAATGAAGATCAGACTTATTTATATTTACCTTTTTCACATTGAATTATGGTAAATTAGATGTAAATATATTCAATATGTTTTTTCTCCATCACCAAATTTCATGTTTCTTCGTCAATAAGCCACATAGTTAAAAAAATTTAAATGAATGACAAATATTTTAGGTTTTTTCTTCACCGTCCCAAAGTCTTAGGTTTTTTTATCACTAAGCACCGTACATAATAGACTATAGTAGGTGTAAAAAGTTAATTATATTTTATTTTTGAACTCCAACATAAAATTTTAGGTTTTTCCCCACTAAAAAACAAAGATAAAAGACTATAGTCCACGACATATATTTTAATTAAATAAGTAAAAATTAAAATTAAATAATGAAGCTCAAAATTATTTATATTTACCTTTTTCACATTGAAATATGGTAAATTAGATGTACATATATTCGATATGTTTCTTCTCCATCACCAAATTTTATGTTTCTCCGTCAGTAAGCCACAGAGTTAAAAAAATATAAATGAATGACAAATATTTTAGGTTTTTTCTTCACCATCCCAAAGTCTTAGGTTTTTTTATCACTAAGCATCGTACATAATAGACTATAGTAGGTGTAAAAAGTTAATTATATTTTATTTTTGAACTCCAACATAAAATTTTAGGTTTTTCCCCACTAAAAAACAAAGATAAAAGATTATAGTCCATGACATATATTTTATATAATATAGGTAACAATTAAAATTAAATAATGAAGCTCAAACTTATTTATATTTACATTTTTCACATTGAATTATGGTAAATTACATGTAAATATATTCAATATGTTTCTTCTCCATCACCAAATTTTATGTTTCTCCGTCAGTAAGCCACAGAGTTAAAAAAATATAAATGAATGACAAATATTTTAGGTTTTTTCTTCACCATCCCAAAGTCTTAGGTTTTTTTATCACTTAGCACCGTACATAATAGACTATAGTAGGTGTAAAAAATTAATTATATTTTATTTTTCAACTCTAACATAAAAGTTTAGGTTTTTCCCCACTAAAAAACAAAGATAAAAGACTATAGACCATGACATATATTTTATATAATATAGGTAAAAATTAAAATTAAATATTGAAGCTCAAACTTATTTATATTTACCTTTTTCACATTGAATTATAGTAAATTAGATGTAAATATATTCAATATGTTTCTTCTTCATCAACAAATTTCATGTTTCTTCGTCAGTAAGCCACAGAGTTAAAAAACTATAAATGAATGACAAATATTTTAGGTTTTTTCTTCACCATCCCAAAGTCTTAGGTTTTTTTATCACTAAGCACCATAGATAATAGACTATAGTAGGTGTAAAAAATTAATTATATTTTATTTTTGAACTCCAACATAAAATTTTAGGTTTTTCCCCACTAAAAAACAAAGATAAAATACTATAGTCCATGACATATATTTTATATAATATAGGTAAAAATTAAAATTAAATAATGAAGCTCAAACTTATTTATATTTACATTTTTCACATTTAATTATGGTAAATTAGATGTAAATATATTCAATATGTTTCTTCTCCATCACCAAATTTCATGTTTCTTCGTCAGTAAGCCACATAGTTAAAAAATATAAATGAATGACAAATATTTTAGGTTTTTTCTTCACCATCCCAAAGTCTTAGGTTTTTTTATCACTTAGCACCGTACATAATAGACTATAGTAGGTGTAAAAAATTAATTATATTTCATTTTTCAACTCCAACACAAAATTTTAGGTTTTTCCCCACTAAAAAACAAAGATAAAAGACTATAGACCATGACATATATTTTATATAATATAGGTAAAAATTAAAATTATATAATGAAGCTCAAACTTATTTATATTTACATTTTTCACATTGAATTATGGTAAATTAGATGTAAATATATTCAATATGTTTCTTCTTCATCACCAAATTTCATGTTTCTTCGTCAGTAAGCCACAAAGTTAAAAAAACTACAAATGAATGATAATACTTTAGGTTTTTTCTTCACCATCCCAAAGTCTTAGGTTTTTTATCACCAAGCACCGTACATAATAGACTATAGTAGGCGTAAAAAGTTAATTAAATTTTATTTTTCAACTCCAACAAAAAATTTTAGGTTTTTCCCCACTAAAAAAGAAAGATAAAAGACTATAGTCCACGACATATATTTTAATTAAATAAGTAAAAATTAAAATTAAATAATGAAGCTCAAACTTATTTATATTTACCTTTTTCACATTGAAATATGGTAAATTAGATGTAAATATATTCAATATGTTTCTTCTCCATCATAAAATTTTATGTTTCTTCGTCAGTAAGCCACAGAGTTAAAAAACTATAAATGAATGACAAATATTTTAGGTTTTTTCTTCACCATCCCAAAGTATTAGGTTTTTTTATCACTAAGCACCGTACGTAATAGACTATAGTAGGTGTAAAAAGTTAATTATATTTTATTTTTGAACTCCAACATAAAATTTTAGGTTTTTCCCCATTAAAAAACAAAGATAAAAGACTATAGTCCATGACATATATTTTATATAATATAGGTAAAAATTAAAATTAAATAATGAAGCTCAAATTTATTTATATTTACCTTTTCACATTGAATTATGGTAAATTAGATGTAAATATATCAAATATGTTTCTTCTTCATCAACAAATTTCATGTTTCTTCGTCAGTAAGCCACAGAGTTAAAAAACTATAAATGAATGACAAATATTTTAGGTTATTTCTTCACCATCCCAAAGTCTTAGGTTTTTTTATCACTAAGCACCGTACATAATAGACTATAGTAGGTGTAAAAAGTGAATTATATTTTATTTTTGAACTCCAACATAAAATTTTAGGTTTTTCCCCACTAAAAAACAAAGATAAAAGACTATAGTCCATGACATATATTTTATATAATATAGGTAAAAATTAAAATTAAATAATGAAGCTCAAATTTATATCTATTTACCTTTTTCACATTGAATTATGGTAAATTAGATGTAAATATATTCAATATGTTTCTTCTCTATCACCAAATTTCATGTTTCTTCGTCAGTAAGCCACAGAGTTTAAAAACTATAAATGAATGACAAATATTTTAGGTTTTTTCTTCACCATCCCAAAGTCTTAGGTTTTTTTAACACTAAGCACCGTACAAAATAGACTATAGTATGTGTAAAAAATTAATTATATTTTATTTTTCAACTCCAACATTAAATTTTAGGTTTTTCCCCACTAAAAAACAAAGATAAAAGACTATAGACTATGACATATATTTTATATAATATAGGTAAAAATTAAAATTAAATAATGAAGCTCAAACTTATTTATATTTACCTTTTTCACAATGAATTATGGTAAATTAGATGTAAATATATTCAATATGTTTCTTCTTCATCACCAAATTTCATGTTTCTTCGTCAGTAAGCCACAAAGTTAAAAAAACTACAAATGAATGACAATACTTTAGGTTTTTTCTTCACCATCCCAAAGTCTTAGGTTTTTTATCACTAAGCACCGTACATAATAGACTATAGTAGGTGTAAAAAGTTTATTTTATTTTATTTTTCAACTCCAACATAAAATTTTAGGTTTTTCCCACTAAAAAAGAAAGATAAAAGACTATAGTCCATGACATATATTTTATATAATATAGGTAAAAATTAAAATTAAATAATGAAGCTCAAACTTATTTATATTTACCTTTTTCACATTGAATTATGGTAAATTAGATGTAAATATATTCAATATGTTTCTTCTCCATCATCAAATTTTATGTTTCTTCGTCAATAAGCCACATAGTTAAAAAACTATAAATGAATGACAAATATTTTAGGTTATTTCTTCACCATCCCAAAGTCTTAGGTTTTTTTATCACTAAGCACCGTACATAATAGACTATAGTAGGTGTAAAAAGTTAATTATATTTTATTTTTGAACTCCAACATAAAATTTTAGGTTTTTCCCCACTAAAAAACAAAGATAAAAGACTATAGTCCATGACATATATTTTATATAATATAGGTAAAAATTAAAATTAAATAATGAAGCTCAAATTTATATCTATTTACCTTTTTCACATTGAATTATGGTAAATTAGATGTAAATATATTCAATATGTTTCTTCTCTATCACCAAATTTCATGTTTCTTCGTCAGTAAGCCACAGAGTTTAAAAACTATAAATGAATGACAAATATTTTAGGTTTTTTCTTCACCATCCCAAAGTCTTAGGTTTTTTTAACACTAAGCACCGTACAAAATAGACTATAGTATGTGTAAAAAATTAATTATATTTTATTTTTCAACTCCAACATTAAATTTTAGGTTTTTCCCCACTAAAAAACAAAGATAAAAGACTATAGACTATGACATATATTTTATATAATATAGGTAAAAATTAAAATTAAATAATGAAGCTCAAACTTATTTATATTTACCTTTTTCACAATGAATTATGGTAAATTAGATTTAAATATATTCAATATGTTTCTTCTTCATCACCAAATTTCATGTTTTTTCGTCAGTAAGCCACAAAGTTTAAAAAACTACAAATGAATGACAAATATTTTAGGTTTGTTAATCACCATCCCAAAGTCTTAGGTATTTTATCACTAAGCATCGTACATAATAGACTATAGTAGGCGTAAAAAGTTAATTATATTTTATTTTTCAACTCTAACATAAAATTTTAGGTTTTTCCCCACTAAAAAAGAAAGATAAAAGACTATAGTCCAAGACATATATTTTATATAATATAGCTAAAAATTAAAATTAAACAATGAAGATCAGACTTATTTATATTTACCTTTTTCACATTGAATTATGGTAAATTAGATGTAAATATATTCAATATGTTTTTTCTCCATCACCAAATTTCATGTTTCTTCGTCAATAAGCCACATAGTTAAAAAAATTTAAATGAATGACAAATATTTTAGGTTTTTTCTTCACCGTCCCAAAGTCTTAGGTTTTTTTATCACTAAGCACCGTACATAATAGACTATAGTAGGTGTAAAAAGTTAATTATATTTTATTTTTGAACTCCAACATAAAATTTTAGGTTTTTCCCCACTAAAAAACAAAGATAAAAGACTATAGTCCACGACATATATTTTAATTAAATAAGTAAAAATTAAAATTAAATAATGAAGCTCAAAATTATTTATATTTACCTTTTTCACATTGAAATATGGTAAATTAGATGTACATATATTCGATATGTTTCTTCTCCATCACCAAATTTTATGTTTCTCCGTCAGTAAGCCACAGAGTTAAAAAAATATAAATGAATGACAAATATTTTAGGTTTTTTCTTCACCATCCCAAAGTCTTAGGTTTTTTTATCACTAAGCATCGTACATAATAGACTATAGTAGGTGTAAAAAGTTAATTATATTTTATTTTTGAACTCCAACATAAAATTTTAGGTTTTTCCCCACTAAAAAACAAAGATAAAAGATTATAGTCCATGACATATATTTTATATAATATAGGTAACAATTAAAATTAAATAATGAAGCTCAAACTTATTTATATTTACATTTTTCACATTGAATTATGGTAAATTACATGTAAATATATTCAATATGTTTCTTCTCCATCACCAAATTTTATGTTTCTCCGTCAGTAAGCCACAGAGTTAAAAAAATATAAATGAATGACAAATATTTTAGGTTTTTTCTTCACCATCCCAAAGTCTTAGGTTTTTTTATCACTTAGCACCGTACATAATAGACTATAGTAGGTGTAAAAAATTAATTATATTTTATTTTTCAACTCTAACATAAAAGTTTAGGTTTTTCCCCACTAAAAAACAAAGATAAAAGACTATAGACCATGACATATATTTTATATAATATAGGTAAAAATTAAAATTAAATATTGAAGCTCAAACTTATTTATATTTACCTTTTTCACATTGAATTATAGTAAATTAGATGTAAATATATTCAATATGTTTCTTCTTCATCAACAAATTTCATGTTTCTTCGTCAGTAAGCCACAGAGTTAAAAAACTATAAATGAATGACAAATATTTTAGGTTTTTTCTTCACCATCCCAAAGTCTTAGGTTTTTTTATCACTAAGCACCATAGATAATAGACTATAGTAGGTGTAAAAAATTAATTATATTTTATTTTTGAACTCCAACATAAAATTTTAGGTTTTTCCCCACTAAAAAACAAAGATAAAATACTATAGTCCATGACATATATTTTATATAATATAGGTAAAAATTAAAATTAAATAATGAAGCTCAAACTTATTTATATTTACATTTTTCACATTTAATTATGGTAAATTAGATGTAAATATATTCAATATGTTTCTTCTCCATCACCAAATTTCATGTTTCTTCGTCAGTAAGCCACATAGTTAAAAAATATAAATGAATGACAAATATTTTAGGTTTTTTCTTCACCATCCCAAAGTCTTAGGTTTTTTTATCACTTAGCACCGTACATAATAGACTATAGTAGGTGTAAAAAATTAATTATATTTCATTTTTCAACTCCAACACAAAATTTTAGGTTTTTCCCCACTAAAAAACAAAGATAAAAGACTATAGACCATGACATATATTTTATATAATATAGGTAAAAATTAAAATTATATAATGAAGCTCAAACTTATTTATATTTACATTTTTCACATTGAATTATGGTAAATTAGATGTAAATATATTCAATATGTTTCTTCTTCATCACCAAATTTCATGTTTCTTCGTCAGTAAGCCACAAAGTTAAAAAAACTACAAATGAATGATAATACTTTAGGTTTTTTCTTCACCATCCCAAAGTCTTAGGTTTTTTATCACCAAGCACCGTACATAATAGACTATAGTAGGCGTAAAAAGTTAATTAAATTTTATTTTTCAACTCCAACAAAAAATTTTAGGTTTTTCCCCACTAAAAAAGAAAGATAAAAGACTATAGTCCACGACATATATTTTAATTAAATAAGTAAAAATTAAAATTAAATAATGAAGCTCAAACTTATTTATATTTACCTTTTTCACATTGAAATATGGTAAATTAGATGTAAATATATTCAATATGTTTCTTCTCCATCATAAAATTTTATGTTTCTTCGTCAGTAAGCCACAGAGTTAAAAAACTATAAATGAATGACAAATATTTTAGGTTTTTTCTTCACCATCCCAAAGTATTAGGTTTTTTTATCACTAAGCACCGTACGTAATAGACTATAGTAGGTGTAAAAAGTTAATTATATTTTATTTTTGAACTCCAACATAAAATTTTAGGTTTTTCCCCATTAAAAAACAAAGATAAAAGACTATAGTCCATGACATATATTTTATATAATATAGGTAAAAATTAAAATTAAATAATGAAGCTCAAATTTATTTATATTTACCTTTTCACATTGAATTATGGTAAATTAGATGTAAATATATCAAATATGTTTCTTCTTCATCACCAAATTTCATGTTTCTTCGTCAATAAGCCACAGAGTTAAAAAACTATAAATGAATGATAAATATTTTAGGTTTTTTCTTCACCATCCCAAAGTCTTAGGTTTTTTTTATCATTAAGCACCGTACATAATAGACTATAGTAGGTGTAAAAAGTGAATTATATTTTATTTTTCAAATCCAACATAAAATTTTAGGTTTTTCCCCACTAAAAAACAAAGATAAAAGACTATAGTCCACGACATATATTTTAATTAAATAAGTAAAAATTAAAATTAAATAATGAAACTGAAAGTTATTTATATTTACCTTTTAAACATTGAATTATGGTAAATTAGATGTAAATATATTTAATATGTCTCTTCTCCATCACCAAATTTCATGTTTCTTCGTCAGTAAGCCACAGAGTTAAAAAACTATAAATGAATGACAAATATTTTAGGTTTTTTCTTCACCATCCCAAAGTCTTAGGTTTTTTTATCACTAAGCACCGTACATAATAGACTATAGTAGGTGTAAAAAGTTAATTATATTTTATTTTTGAACTCCAACATAAAATTTTACGTTTTTCCCCACTAAAAAACAAAGGTAAAAGACTATAGTCCATGACATATATTTTATATAATATAGGTAAAAATTAAAATTAAATAATGAAGCTCAAACTTATTTATATTTACATTTTTCACATTGAATTCTGGTAAATTAGATGTAAATATATTCAATATGTTTCTTCTCCATCACCAAATTTCATGTTTCTTCGTCAGTAAGCCACAAAGTTAAAAAACTATAAATGAGTGACAAATATTTTAGGTTTTTTCTTCACCATCCCAAAGTCTTAGGTTTTTTTATCACTAAGCACCGTAGATAATAAACTATAGTAGGTGTAAAAAATTAATTATATTTTATTTTTCAACTCCAACATAAAATTTTAGGTTTTTCCCCACTAAAAAACAAAGATAAAAGACTATAGACCATGACATATATGTTATATAATATAGGTAAAAATTAAAATTAAATAATGAAGCTCAAACTTATTTATATTTAACTTTTTCACATTGAATTATGGTAAATTAGATGTAAATATATTCAATATGTTTCTTCTCCATCACCAAATTTCATGTTTCTTCGTTAGTAAGCCACAGAGTTAAAAAAACTACAAATGACTGACAAATATTTTAGGTTTTTTCTTCACCATCCCAAAGTCCTAGGTTTTTTATCACTAAGCACCGTACATAATAGTCTATAGTAGGCGTAAAAAGTTAACTAAATTTTATTTTTCAAATCCAAAATTTTTTTTTAGGTTTTTCCCCACTAAAAAACAAAGATAAAAGACTATAGTCCACGACATATATTTTAATTAAATAAGTAAAAATTTAAATTGAATAATGAAGCTCAAACTTATTTATATTTACCTTTTTCACATTGAAATATGGTAAATTAGATGTAAATATATTCAATATGTTTCTTCTCCATCATCAAATTTTATGTTTCTTCGTCAGTAACCACAGAGTTAAAAAACTATAAATGAATGACAAATATTTTAGGTTTTTTCTTCACCATCCCAAAGTCTTAGGTTTTTTTATCACTAAGCACCGTACATAACAGACTATAGTAGTTGTAAAAAGTTAATTATATTTTATTTTTGAACTCCAACATAAAATTTTAGGTTTTTCCCCACTAAAAAACAAAGATAAAAGACTATAGTCCATGACATATATTTTATATATTATAGGTAAAAATTAAAATTAAATAATGAAGCACAAATTTATTTATATTTACCTTTTCACATTGAATTATGGTAAATTAGATGTAAATATATTAAATATGTTTCTTCTCCATCACCAAATTTCATGTTTCTTCGTCAATAAGCCACAGAGTTAAAAAACTATAAATGAATGACAAATATTTTACGTTTTTTCTTCACCATCCCAAAGTCTTAGGTTTTTTTTATCATTAAGCACCGTACATAATAGACTATAGTAGGTGTAAAAAGTGAATTATATTTTATTTTTCAAATCCAACATAAAATTTTAGGTTTTTCCCCACTAAAAAACAAAGATAAAAGACTATAGTCCGCGACATATATTTTAATTAAATAAGTAAAAATTAAAATTAAATAATGAAGCTCAAACTTATTTATATTTACCTTTTACACATTGAATTACGGTAAATTAGATGTAAATATATTTAATATGTCTCTTCTCCATCACCAAATTTCATGTTTCTTCGTCAGTAAGCCACAGAGTTAAAAAACTATAAATGAATGACAAATATTATAGGTTTTTTCTTCACCATCCCAAAATCTTAGGTTTTTTTTATCACTAAGCACCGTACATAATAGACTATAGTAGGTGTAAAAAGTTAATTATATTTTATTTTTGAACTCCAACATAAAATTTTAGGTTTTTCCCCACTAAAAAACAAAGATAAAAGACTATACTCTATGACATATATTTTATATAATATAGGTAAAAATTAAAATTAAATAATGAAGCTCAAACTTATTTATATTTACATTTTTCACATTGAATTATGGTAAATTAGATGTAAATATATTCAATATGTTTCTTTTCCATCACCAAATTTCATGTTTCTTCGTCAGTAAGCCACAAAGTTAAAAACTATAACTGAGTGACAAATATTTTAGGTTTTTTCTTCACCATCCCAAAGTCTTAGGTTTTTTTAATCACTAAGCACCATACATAATAGACTATAGTAGGTGTAAAAAATTAATTATATTTTATTTTCAACTCCAACATAAAATTTTAGGTTTTTTCCCACTAAAAAACAAAGATAAAAGACTATAGACCATGACATATATGTTATATAATATAGGTAAAAATTAAAATTAAATAATGAACCTCAAACTTATTTATATTTAACTTTTTCACATTGAATTATGGTAAATTAGATGTAAATATATTCAATATGTTTCTTCTCCATCACCAAGTTTCATGTTTCTTCGTCAGTAAGCCACAAAGTTAAAAAAACTACAAATGAATGGCAATACTTTAGGTTTTTTCTTCACAATCCCAAAGTCCTAGGTTTTTTATCACTAAGCACCATACATAATAGACTATAGTAGGTGTAAAAAGTTAATTATATTTTATTTTTCAACTCCAACATAAAATTTTAAGTTTTTCCCCACTAAAAAAGAAAGATAAAAGACTATAGTCCATGACATGTATTTTATATAATATAGGTAAAAATTAAAATTAAATAATGAAGCTCCAACGTATTTATATTTAACTTTTTCACATTGAATTATGGTAAATTGGATGTAAATATATTCAATATGTTTTTTCTCCATCACCAAATTGCATGTTTCTTCGTCAGTAAGCCACATAGTAAAAAGACTTTAAATGAATGACAAATATTTTAGGTTTTTTCTTCATCATTCCAAAGTATTAGGTTTTTTTATCACTAAGAACCAAACATAATAGAATATTGTAGGTGTAAAAAATTAATTAGATTTTATTTTTCAAATCCAACATAAAATTTTAGGTTTTTCCCCACTAAAAAACAAAGATAAAAGATTATAGTCCATGACATATATTTTATATAATATAGGTAAAAATTAAAATTAAATAATGAAGCTCAAACTTATTTATATTTACCTTTTTCACATTGAATTATGGTAAATTAGATGTAAATATATTCAAAATGTTTCTTCTCCATCACCAAATTTCATGTTTCTTCGTCAGTAAGCCATAGAGTTAAAAAAATATAAATGAATGACAAATATTTTAGGTTTTTTCTTCTCCATCCCAAAGTCTTAGGTTTTTTTTATCACTAAACACCGTTCATAATAGACTATAGTAGGTGTAAAAATTTAATTATATTTTATTTTTCAAATCCATCATAAAATTTTAGGTTTTTCCCCACTAAAAAACAAAGATAAAAGACTGTAGTCCACGACATATATTTTAATTAAATAAGTAAAAATTAAAATTAAATAATGTAGCTCAAACTTATTTATATTTACCTTTTTCACGTTGAAATATGGTAAATTAGATGTAAATATATTCAATATGTTTCTTCTCCATCATCAAATTTTATGTTTCTTCGTCAGTAAGCCACAGAGTTAAAAAACTATAAATGAATAACAAATATTTTAGGTTTTTTCTTCACCATCCCAAAGTCTTAGGTTTGTTATCACTAAGCACCGTACATAATAGACTATAGTAGTTGTAAAAAGTTAATTATATTTTATTTTTGAACTCCAACATAAAATTTTAGGTTTTTCCCCACTAAAAAACAAAGATAAAAGACTATAGTCCATGACATATATTTTATATAATATAGGTAAAAATTAAAATTAAATAATGAAGCACAAATTTATTTATATTTACCTTTTCACATTGAATTATGGTAAATTAGATGTAAATATATTAAATATGTTTCTTCTCCATCACCAAATTTCATGTTTCTTCGTCAATAAGCCACAGAGTTAAAAAACTATAAATGAATGACAAATATTTTACGTTTTTTCTTCACCATCCCAAAGTCTTAGGTTTTTTTTATCATTAAGCACCGAACATAATAGACTATAGTAGGTGTAAAAAGTGAATTATATTTTATTTTTCAAATCCAACATAAAATTTTAGGTTTATCCCCACTAAAAAACAAAGATAAAAGACTATAGTCCACGACATATATTTTAATTAAATAAGTAAAAATTAAAATTAAATAATGAAGCTCAAACTTATTTATATTTACCTTTTACACATTGAATTACGCTAAATTAGATGTAAATATATTTAATATGTCTTTTCTCCATCACCAAATTTCATGTTTCTTCGTCAGTAAGCCACAGAGTTAAAAAACTATAAATGAATGACAAATATTATAGGTTTTTTCTTCACCATCCCAAAGTCTTAGGTTTTTTTATCACTAAGCACCGTACATAATAGACTATAGTAGGTGTAAAAAGTTAATTATATTTTATTTTTGAACTCCAACATAAAATTTTAGGTTTTTCCCCACTAAAAAACAAAGATAAAAGACTATAGTCTATGACATATATTTTATATAATATAGGTAAAAATTAAAATTAAATAACGAAGCTCAAACTTATTTATATTTACATTTTTCACATTGAATTATGGTAAATTAGATGTAAATATATTCAATATGTTTCTTTTCCATCACCAAATTTCATGTTTCTTCGTCAGTAAGCCACAAAGTTAAAAACTATAAATGAGTGACAAATATTTTAGGTTTTTTCTTCACCATCCAAAAGTCTTAGGTTTTTTTATCACTAAGCACCGTACATAATATACTATAGTAGGTGTAAAAAATTAATTATATTTTATTTTTAAACTCCAACATAAAATTTTAGGTTTTTCCCCACTAAAAAACAAAGATAAAAGACTATAGACCATGACATATATGTTATATAATATAGGTAAAAATTAAAATTAAATAATGAAGCTCAAACTTATTTATATTTAACTTTTTCACATTGAATTATGGTAAATTAGATGTAAATATATTCAATATGTTTCTTCTCCATCACCAAGTTTCATGTTTCTTCGTCAGTAAGCCACAAAGTTAAAAAAACTACAAATGAATGACAATACTTTAGGTGTTTTCTTCACAATCCCAAAGTCCTAGGTTTTTTATCACTAAGCACCGTACATAATAGACTATAGTAGGTGTAAAAAGTTAATTATATTTTATTTTTTAACTCCAACATAAAATTTTAGGTTTTTCCCCACTAAAAAGAAAGATAAAAGACTATAGTCCATGACATATATTTTATATAATATAGGTAAAAATTAAAATTAAATAATGAAGCTCAAACGTATTTATATTTAACTTTTTCACATTGAATTATTGTAAATTGGATGTAAATATATTCAATATGTTTTTTCTCCATCACCAAATTGCATGTTTCTTCGTCAGTACGCCACATAGTAAAAAGACTTTAAATGAATGACAAATATTTTAGGTTTTTTCTCCATCATTCCAAAGTATTAGGTTTTTTTATCACTAAGAACCAAACATAATAGAATATTGTAGGTGTAAAAAATTAATTAGATTTTATTTTTCAAATCCAACATAAAATTTTAGGTTTTTCCCCAAAAAAAACAAAGATAAAAGATTATAGTCCATGACATATATTTTATATAATATACGTAAAAATTAAAATTAAATAATGAAGCTCAAACTTATTTATATTTACCTTTTTCACATTGAATTATGGTAAATTATATGTAAATATATTCAAAATGTTTCTTCTCCATCACCAAATTTTATGTTTCTTCGTCAGTAAGCCACAGAGTTAAAAAAATATAAATGAATGACAAATATTTTAGGTTTTTTCTTCACCATCCCAAAGTCTTAGGTTTTTTTTATCACTAAACACCGTTAATAATAGACTATAGTAGGTGTAAAAAGTTAATTATATTTTATTTTTCAAATCCAACATAAAATTTTAGGTTTTTCCCCACTAAAAAACAAAGATAAAAGACTATAGTCCACGACATATATTTTAATTAAATTAGTAAAATTAAAATTAAATAATGAAGCTCAAAATTATTTATATTTACCTTTTTCACGTTGAAATATGGTAAATTAGATGTAAATATATTCAATATGTTTCTTCTCCATCATCAAATTTTATGTTTCTTCGTCAGTAAGCCACAGAGTTAAAAAACTATAAATGAATGACAAATATTTTAGGTTTTTTCTTCACCATCCCAAAGTCTTAGGTTTGTTATCACTAAGCACCGTACATAATAGACTATAGTAGTTGTAAAAAGTTAATTATATTTTATTTTTGAACTCCAACATAAAATTTTAGGTTTTTCCCCACTAAAAAACAAAGATAAAAGACTATAGTCCATGACATATATTTTATATAATATAGGTAAAAATTAAAATTAAATAATGAAGCACAAATTTATTTATATTTACCTTTTCACATTGAATTATGGTAAATTAGATATAAATATATTAAATATGTTTCTTCTCCATCACCAAATTTCATGTTTCTTCGTCAATAAGCCACAGAGTTAAAAAACTATAAATGAATGACAAATATTTTACGTTTTTTCTTCACCATCCCAAAGTCTTAGGTTTTTTTTATCATTAAGCACCGAACATAATAGACTATAGTAGGTGTAAAAAGTGAATTATATTTTATTTTTCAAATCCAACATAAAATTTTAGGTTTATCCCCACTAAAAAACAAAGATAAAAGACTATAGTCCACGACATATATTTTAATTAAATAAGTAAAAATTAAAATTAAATAATGAAGCTCAAACTTATTTATATTTACCTTTTACACATTGAATTACGCTAAATTAGATGTAAATATATTTAATATGTCTCTTCTCCATCACCAAATTTCATGTTTCTTCGTCAGTAAGCCACAGAGTTAAAAAACTATAAATGAATGACAAATATTATAGGTTTTTTCTTCACCATCCCAAAGTCTTAAGTTTTTTTATCACTAAGCACCGTACATAATAGACTATAGTAGGTGTAAAAAGTTAATTATATTTTATTTTTGAACTCTAACATAAAATTTTAGGTTTTTCCCCACTAAAAAACAAAGATAAAAGACTATAGTCTATGACATATATTTTATATAATATAGGTAAAAATTAAAATTAAATAATGAAGCTCAAACTTATTTATATTTACATTTTTCACATTGAATTATGGTAAATTAGATGTAAATATATTCAATATGTTTCTTTTCCATCACCAAATTTCATGTTTCTTCGTCAGTAAGCCACAAAGTTAAAAACTATAAATGAGTGACAAATATTTTAGGTTTTTTCTTCACCATCCCAAAGTCTTAGGTTTTTTTTATCACTAAGCACCGTACATAATAGACTATAGTAGGTGTAAACAATTAATTATATTTTATTTTTAAACTCCAACATAAAATTTTAGGTTTTTCCCCACTAAAAAACAAAGATAAAAGACTATAGACCATGACATATATGTTATATAATATAGGTAAAAATTAAAATTAAATAATGAAGCTCAAACTTATTTATATTTAACTTTTTCACATTGAATTATGGTAAATTAGATGTAAATATATTCAATATGTTTCTTCTCCATCACCAAGTTTCATGTTTCTTCGTCAGTAAGCCACAAAGTTAAAAAAACTACAAATGAATGACAATACTTTAGGTGTTTTCTTCACAATCCCAAAGTCCTAGGTTTTTTATCACTAAGCACCGTACATAATAGACTATAGTAGGTGTAAAAAGTTAATTATATTTTATTTTTTAACTCCAACATAAATTTTTAGGTTTTTCCCCACTAAAAAGAAAGATAAAAGACTATAGTCCATGACATATATTTTATATAATATAGGTAAAAATTAAAATTAAATAATGAAGCTCAAACGTATTTATATTTAACTTTTTCACATTGAATTATTGTAAATTGGATGTAAATATATTCAATATGTTTTTTCTCCATCACCAAATTGCATGTTTCTTCGTCAGTACGCCACATAGTAAAAAGACTTTAAATGAATGACAAATATTTTAGGTTTTTTCTCCATCATTCCAAAGTATTAGGTTTTTTTATCACTAAGAACCAAACATAATAGAATATTGTAGGTGTAAAAAATTAATTAGATTTTATTTTTCAAATCCAACATAAAATTTTAGGTTTTTCCCCAAAAAAAACAAAGATAAAAGATTATAGTCCATGACATATATTTTATATAATATACGTAAAAATTAAAATTAAATAATGAAGCTCAAACTTATTTATATTTACCTTTTTCACATTGAATTATGGTAAATTATATGTAAATATATTCAAAATGTTTCTTCTCCATCACCAAATTTTATGTTTCTTCGTCAGTAAGCCACAGAGTTAAAAAAATATAAATGAATGACAAATATTTTAGGTTTTTTCTTCACCATCCCAAAGTCTTAGGTTTTTTTTATCACTAAACACCGTTCATAATAGACTATAGTAGGTGTAAAAAGTTAATTATATTTTATTTTTCAAATCCAACATAAAATTTTAGGTTTTTCCCCACTAAAAAACAAAGATAAAAGACTATAGTCCACGAAATATATTTTAATTAAATTAGTAAAAATTAAAATTAAATAATGAAGCTCAAAATTATTTATATTTACCTTTTTCACGTTGAAATATGGTAAATTAGATGTAAATATGTTCAATATGTTTCTTCTCCATCATCAAATTTTATGTTTCTTCGTCAGTAAGCCACAGAGTTAAAAAACTATAAATGAATGACAAATATTTTAGGTTTTTTCTTCACCATCCCAAAGTCTTAGGTTTTTTTATCACTAAGCACCGTACATAATAGACTATAGTAGGTGTAAAAAGTTAATTATATTTTATTTTTGAACTCCAACATAAAATTTTAGGTTTTTCCCCACTAAAAAAGAAAGATAAAAGACTATAGTCCATGACATATATTTTATATAATATAGATAAAAATTAAAATTAAATAATGAAGCTCAAACTTATTTATATTTACATTTTTCACATTGAATTATGGTAAATTAGATGTAAATATATTCAATATGTTTCTTCCCCATCACCAAATTTCATGTTTCTTCGTCAGTAAGCCACAGAGTTAAAAAATATAAATGAATGACAAATATTTTAGGTTTTTTCTTCACCATCCCAAAGTCTTAGGTTTTTTTATCACTTAGCACCGTACATAATAGACTATAGTAGGTGTAAAAAATTAATTATATTTTATTTTTCAACTCCAACATAAAATTTTAGGTTTTTCCCCACTAAAAAACAAAGATAAAAGACTACAGACCACGACATATATTTTAATTAAATAAGTAAAAATTAAAATTAAATAATGAAGCCCAAAATTATTTATATTTACCTTTTTCACATTGAAATATGGTAAATTAGATGTAAATATATTCAATATGTTTCTTCTCCATCATCAAATTTTATGTTTCTTCGTCAGTAAGCCGCAGAGTTAAAAAACTATAAATGAATGACAAATATTTTAGGTTTTTTCTTCACCATCCCAAAGTCTTAGGTTTTTTATCACTAAGCACCGTACATAATAGACTATAGTAGGTGTAAAAAGTTAATTATATTTTATTTTTGAACTCCAACATAAAATTTTAGGTTTTTCCCCACTAAAAAACAAAGATAAAAGACTATAGTCCACGACATATATTTTAATTAAATAAGTAAAAAATTAAATTTATATAATGAAGCTCAAAATTATTTATATTTACTATTTTCACATTGAAATATGGTAAATTAGATGTAAATATATTCAATATGTTTCTTCTCCATCATCAAATTTTGTGTTTCTTTGTCAGTAAGCCACAGAGTTAAAAAAACTATAAATGAATTACAAATATTTTAGGTTTTTTCTTCACCATCCCAAAGTCTTAGGTTTTTTTATCACTAAGCACCGTACATAATAGACTATAGTAGGTGTAAAAAGTTAATTATATTTTATTTTTGAACTCCAACATAAAATTTTAGGTTTTTCCCCACTAAAAAACAAAGATAAAAGACTATAGTCCATGACATATATTTTATATAATATAGGAAAAAATTAAAATTAAATAATGAAGCTCAAACTTATTTATATTTACATTTTTCACATTGAATTATGGTAAATTAGATGTAAATATATTCAATATGTTTCTTCTCCATCACCTAATTTCATGTTTCTTCGTCAGTAAGCCACATAGTTAAAAAATATAAATGAATGACAAATATTTTAGGTTTTTTCTTCACCATCCCAAAGTCTTAGGTTTTTTTTATCACTTAGCACCGTACATAATAGACTATAGTAGGTGTAAAAAATTAATTATATTTCATTTTTCAACTCCAACATAAAATTTTAGGTTTTTCCCCACTAAAAAAACAAAGATAAAAGAATATAGACCATGACATATATTTTATATAATATAGGTAAAAATTAAAATTAAATAATGAAGCTCAAACTTATTTATATTTACCTTTTTCACATTGAATTATGGTAAATTAGATGTAAATATATTCAATATGTTTCTTCTCCATCACCAAATTTCATGTTTCTTTGTCAGTAAGCCACAGAGTTAAAAAACTATAAATGAATGACAAATATTTTAGGTTTTTTCTTCACCATTCCAAAGTCTTAAGTTTTTTTATCACTAAGCACCGTACATAATAGACTATAGTAGGTGTAAAAAGTTAATTATATTTAATTTTTCAAATCCAACATAAAATTTTAGGTTTTTCCCCACTAAAAAACAAAGATAAAAGACTATAGTCCACGACATATATTTTAATTAAATAAGTAAAAATTAAAATTAAATAATGAAGCCCAAAATTATTTATATTTACCTTTTTCACATTGAAATATGGTAAATTAGATGTAAATATATTCAATATGTTTCTTCTCCATCACCAAATTTCATGTTTCTTCGTCAGTAAGCCACATAGTTAAAAAACTATAAATGAATGACAAATATTTTAGGTTTTTTCTTCACCATCCCAAAGTCTTAAGTTTTTTTATCAGTAACCACCGTACATAATAGACTATAGTAGGTGTAAAAAGTTAATTATATTTTATTTTTCAAATCCAACATAAAATTTTAGGTTTTTCCCCACTAAAAAACAAAGATAAAAGACTATAGTCCACGACATATATTTTAATTAAATAAGTACAAATTAAAATTAAATAATGAAGCTCAAAATTATTTATATTTACTATTTTCACATTGAAATATGGTAAATTAGATGTAAATATATTCAATATGTTTCTTCTCCATCATCAAATTTTATGTTTCTTCGTCAGTAAGCCACAGAGTTAAAAAAACTATAAATAAATTACAAATATTTTAGGTTTTTTCTTCACCATCCCAAAGTCTTAGGTTTTTTTATCACTAAGCACCGTACATAATAGACTATAGTAGGTGTAAAAAGTTAATTATATTTTATTTTTGAACTCCAACATAAAATTTTAGGTTTTTCCCCACTAAAAAACAAAGATAAAAGCCTATAGTCCATGACATATATTTTATATAATATAGGAAAAAATTAAAATTAAATAATGAAGCTCAAACTTATTTATATTTACATTTTTCACATTGAATTATGGTAAATTAGATGTAAATATATTCAATATGTTTCTTCTCCATCACCAAATTTCATGTTTCTTCGTCAGTAAGCCACATAGTTAAAAAATATAAATGAATGACAAATATTTTAGGTTTTTTCTTCACCATCCCAAAGTCTTAGGTTTTTTTTATCACTTAGCACCGTACATAATAGACTATAGTAGGTGTAAAAAATTAATTATATTACATTTTTCAACTCCAACATAAAATTTTAGGTTTTTCCCTACTAAAAAACAAAGATAAAAGACTATAGATCATGACATATATTTTATATAATATAGGTAAAAATTAAAATTAAATAATGAAGCTCAAACTTATTTATATTTACCTTTTTCACATTGAATTATGGTAAATTAGATGTAAATATATTCAATATGTTTCTTCTTAATCGCCAAATTTCATGTTTCTTCGTCAGTAAGTCACAAAGTTTAAAAAACTACAAATGAATGACAATACTTTAGGTTTTTTCTTCACCATCCCAAAGTCTTAGGTTTTTTATCACTAACCACCGTACATAATAGACTATAGTAGGTGTAAAAAGTTAATTTTATTTTATTTTTCAACTCCAACATAAAATTTTAGGTTTTTCCCCACTAAAAAAGAAAGATAAAAGACTATAGTCCATGACATATATTTTATATAATATAGGTAAAAATTAAAATTAAATAATGAAGCTCAAACTTATTTATATTTACCTTTTTCACATTGAATTATGGTAAATTAGCTGTAAATATATTCAATATGTTTCTTCTCCATCACCAAATTTCATGTTTCTTGGTCAGTAAGCCACAGAGTTAAAAAACTATAAATGAATGACAAATATTTTAGGTTTTTTCTTCACCATCCCAAAGTCTTAGGTTTTTTTATCACTAAGCACCGTACATAATAGACTATAGTAGGTGTAAAAAGTTAATTTTATTTTATTTTTCAACTCCAACATAAAATTTTAGGTTTTTCCCCACTAAAAAAGAAAGATAAAAGACTATAGTCCACGACATATATTTTAATTAAATAAGTAAAAATTAAAATTAAATAATGAAGATCAAAATTATTTATATTTACCTTTTTCACATTGAAATATGGTAAATTAGATGTAAATATATTCAATATGTTTCTTCTCCATCATCAAATTTTATGTTTCTTCGTCAGTAAGCCACATAGTTAAAAAACTATAAATGAATGACAAATATTTTAGGTTTTTTCTTCACCATCCCAAAGTCTTAGGTTTTTTTATCACTAAGCACCGTACATAATAGACTATAGTAGGTGTAAAAAGTTAATTATATTTTATTTTCGAACTCCAACATAAAATTTTAGGTTTTTTCCCACTAAAAAACAAAGATAAAAGACTATAGTCCATGACATATATTTTATATAATATAGGTAAAAATTAAAATTAAATAATGAAGCTCAAATTTATTTATATTTACCTTTTTCACATTGAATAATGGTAAATTATATGTAAATATATTCAATATGTTTCTTCTCCATCACCAAATTTCATGTTTCTTTGTCAGTAAGCCACAGAGTTAAAAAACTATAAATGAATGACAAAAATTTTTAGGTTTTTTCTTCACCATCCCAAAGTTTTAGATTTTTTTATCATTAAGCACCGTACATAATAGACTATAGTAGGTGTAAAAAGTTAATTATATTTTATTTTTCAAATCCAACATAAAATTTTAGGTTTTTCCCCACTAAAAAACAAAGATAAAAGACTATAGTCCACGACATATATTTTAATTAAATGAGTAAAAATTAAAATTAAATAATGAAGCTCAAACTTATTTATATTTACCTTTTACACATTGAATTATGGTAAATTAGATGTAAATATATTTAATATATTTCTTCTCCATCACCAAATTTCATGTTTCTTCGTCAGTAAGCCACAAAGTTAAAAAACTATAAATGAATGACAAATATTATAGGTTTTTTCTTCACCATCCCAAAGTCTTAGGTTTTTTTATCACTAAGCATCGTACATAATAGACTATAGTAGGTGTAAAAAATTAATTATATTTTATTTTTCAACTCCAACATAAAATTTTAGGTTTTTCCCCACTAAAAAACAAAGATAAAAGACTATAGTCCACGACATATATTTTAATTAAATAAGTAAAAATTAAAATTAAATAATGAAGCTCAAAATTATTTATATTTACCTTTTTCACGTTGATATATGGTAAATTAGATATAAATATATTCAATATGTTTCTTCTCCATCATCAAATTTTATATTTCTTCGTCAGTAAGCCAGAGTTAAAAAACTATAAATGAATGACAAATATTTTAGGTTTTTTCTTCACCATCCCAAAGTCTTAGGTTTTTTTATCACTAAGCACCGTACATAATAGACTATAGTAGGTGTAAAAAGTTAATTATATTTTATTTTTGAACTCCAACATAAAATTTTAGGTTTTTCCCCACTAAAAAACAAAGATAAAAGACTATAGTCCATGACATATATTTTATATAATATAGGAAAAAATTAAAATTAAATAATGAAGCTCAAACTTATTTATATTTACATTTTTCACATTGAATTATGGTAAATTAGATGTAAATATATTCAATATGTTTCTTCTCCATCACCAAATTTCATATTTCTTCGTCAGTAAGCCACATAGTTAAAAAATATAAATGAATGACAAATATTTTAGGTTTTTTCTTCACCATCCCAAAGTCTTAGGTTTTTTTTATCACTTAGCACCGTACGTAATAGACTATAGTAGGTGTAAAAAATTAATTATATTACATTTTTCAACTCCAACATAAAAGTTTAGGTTTTTCCCTACTAAAAAACAAAGATAAAAGACTATAGACCATGACATATATTTTATATAATATAGGTAAAAATTAAAATTAAATAATGAAGCTCAAACTTATTTATATTTACCTTTTTCACATTGAATTATGGTAAATTAGATGTAAATATATTCAATATGTTTCTACTTAATCGCCAAATTTCATGTTTCTTCGTCAGTAAGTCACAAAGTTTAAAAAACTACAAATGAATGACAATACTTTAGGTTTTTTCTTCACCATCCCAAAGTCTTAGGTTTTTTATCACTAACCACCGTACATAATAGACTATAGTAGGTGTAAAAAGTTAATTTTATTTTATTTTTCAACTCCAACATAAAATTTTAGGTTTTTCCCCACTAAAAAAGAAAGATAAAAGACTATAGTCCATGACATGTATTTTATATAATATAGGTAAAAATTAAAATTAAATAATGAAGCTCAAACTTATTTATATTTACCTTTTTCACATTGAATTATGGTAAATTAGCTGTAAATATATTCAATATGTTTCTTCTCCATCACCAAATTTCATGTTTCTTGGTCAGTAAGCCACAGAGTTAAAAAACTATAAATGAATGACAAATATTTTAGGTTTTTTCTTCACCATCCCAAAGTCTTAAGTTTTTTTATCACTAAGCACCGTACAGAATAGACTATAGTAGGTGTAAAAAGTTAATTATATTTTATTTTTCAAATCCAACATAAAATTTTAGGTTTTTCCCCACTAAAAAACAAAGATAAAAGACTATAGTCCACGACATATATTTTAATTAAATAAGTAAAAATTAAAATTAAATAATGAAGCTCAAAATTATTTATATTTACCTTTTTCACATTGAAATATGGTAAATTAGATGTAAATATATTCAATATGTTTCTTCTCCATCATCAAATTTTATGTTTCTTCGTCAGTAAGCCACATAGTTAAAAAACTATAAATGAATGACAAATATTTTAGGTTTTTTCTTCACCATCCCAAAGTCTTAGGTTTTTTTATCACTAAGCACCGTACATAATAGACTATAGTAGGTGTAAAAAGTTAATTATATTTTATTTTTGAACTCCAACATAAAATTTTAGGTTTTTCCCCACTAAAAAACAAAGATAAAAGACTATAGTCCATGACATATATTTTATATAATATAGGAAAAAATTAAAATTAAATAATGAAGCTCAAACTTATTTATATTTACATTTTTCACATTGAATTATGGTAAATTAGATGTAAATATATTCAATATGTTTCTTCTCCATCACCAAATTTCATATTTCTTCGTCAGTAAGCCACATAGTTAAAAAATATAAATGAATGACAAATATTTTAGGTTTTTTCTTCACCATCCCAAAGTCTTAGGTTTTTTTTATCACTTAGCACCGTACGTAATAGACTATAGTAGGTGTAAAAAATTAATTATATTACATTTTTCAACTCCAACATAAAATTTTAGGTTTTTCCCTACTAAAAAACAAAGATACAAGACTATAGACCATGACATATATTTTATATAATATAGGTAAAAATTAAAATTAAATAATGAAGCTCAAACTTATTTATATTTACCTTTTTCACATTGAATTATGGTAAATTAGATGTAAATATATTCAATATGTTTCTTCTTAATCGCCAAATTTCATGTTTCTTCGTCAGTAAGTCACAAAGTTTAAAAAACTACAAATGAATGACAATACTTTAGGTTTTTTCTTCACCATCCCAAAGTCTTAGGTTTTTTATCACTAACCACCGTACATAATAGACTATAGTAGGTGTAAAAAGTTAATTTTATTTTATTTTTCAACTCCAACATAAAATTTTAGGTTTTTCCCCACTAAAAAAGAAAGATAAAAGACTATAGTCCATGACATATATTTTATATAATATAGGTAAAAATTAAAATTAAATAATGAAGCTCAAACTTATTTATATTTACCTTTTTCACATTGAATTATGGTAAATTAGCTGTAAATATATTCAATATGTTTCTTCTCCATCACCAAATTTCATGTTTCTTGGTCAGTAAGCCACAGAGTTAAAAAACTATAAATGAATGACAAATATTTTAGGTTTTTTCTTCACCATCCCAAAGTCTTAAGTTTTTTTATCACTAAGCACCGTACAGAATAGACTATAGTAGGTGTAAAAAGTTAATTATATTTTATTTTTCAAATCCAACATAAAATTTTAGGTTTTTCCCCACTAAAAAACAAAGATAAAAGACTATAGTCCACGACATATATTTTAATTAAATAAGTAAAAATTAAAATTAAATAATGAAGCTCAAAATTATTTATATTTACCTTTTTCACATTGAAATATGGTAAATTAGATGTAAATATATTCAATATGTTTCTTCTCCATCATCAAATTTTATGTTTCTTCGTCAGTAAGCCACATAGTTAAAAAACTATAAATGAATGACAAATATTTTAGGTTTTTTCTTCACCATCCCAAAGTCTTAGGTTTTTTTATCACTAAGCACCGTACATAATAGACTATAGTAGGTGTAAAAAGTTAATTATATTTTATTTTTGAACTCCAACATAAAATTTTAGGTTTTTTCCCACTAAAAAACAAAGATAAAAGACTATAGTCCATGACATATATTTTATATAATATAGGTAAAAATTAAAATTAAATAATGAAGCTCAAATTTATTTATATTTACCTTTTTCACATTGAATTATGGTAAATTATATGTAAATATATTCAATATGTTTCTTCTCCATCACCAAATTTCATGTTTCTTTGTCAGTAAGCCACAGAGTTAAAAAACTATAAATGAATGACAAAATTTTTTAGGTTTTTTCTTCACCATCCCAAAGTTTTAGATTTTTTTATCATTAAGCACCGTACATAATAGACTATAGTAGGTGTAAAAAGTTAATTATATTTTATTTTTCAAATCCAACATAAAATTTTAGGTTTTTCCCCACTAAAAAACAAAGATAAAAGACTATAGTCCACGACATATATTTTAATTAAATGAGTAAAAATTAAAATTAAATAATGAAGCTCAAACTTATTTATATTTACCTTTTACACATTGAATTATGGTAAATTAGATGTAAATATATTTAATATATTTCTTCTCCATCACCAAATTTCATGTTTCTTCGTCAGTAAGCCACAAAGTTAAAAAACTATAAATGAATGACAAATATTATAGGTTTTTTCTTCACCATCCCAAAGTCTTAGGTTTTTTTATCACTAAGCATCGTACATAATAGACTATAGTAGGTGTAAAAAATTAATTATATTTTATTTTTCAACTCCAACATAAAATTTTAGGTTTTTCCCCACTAAAAAACAAAGATAAAAGACTATAGTCCACGACATATATTTTAATTAAATAAGTAAAAATTAAAATTAAATAATGAAGCTCAAAATTATTTATATTTACCTTTTTCACGTTGAAATATGGTAAATTAGATATAAATATATTCAATATGTTTCTTCTCCATCATCAAATTTTATATTTCTTCGTCAGTAAGCCATAGAGTTAAAAAACTATAAATGAATGACAAATATTTTAGGTTTTTTCTTCACCATCCCAAAGTCTTAGGTTTTTTTATCACTAAGCACCGTACATAATAGACTATAGTAGGTGTAAAAAGTTAATTATATTTTATTTTTGAACTCCAACATAAAATTTTAGGTTTTTCCCCACTAAAAAACAAAGATAAAAGACTATAGTCCATGACATATATTTTATATAATATAGGAAAAAATTAAAATTAAATAATGAAGCTCAAACTTATTTATATTTACATTTTTCACATTGAATTATGGTAAATTAGATGTAAATATATTCAATATGTTTCTTCTCCATCACCAAATTTCATATTTCTTCGTCAGTAAGCCACATAGTTAAAAAATATAAATGAATGACAAATATTTTAGGTTTTTTCTTCACCATCCCAAAGTCTTAGGTTTTTTTTATCACTTAGCACCGTACATAATAGACTATAGTAGGTGTAAAAAATTAATTATATTACATTTTTCAACTCCAACATAAAATTTTAAGTTTTTCCCTACTAAAAAACAAAGATAAAAGACTATAGACCATGACATATATTTTATATAATATAGGTAAAAATTAAAATTAAATAATGAAGCTCAAACTTATTTATATTTACCTTTTTCACATTGAATTATGGTAAATTAGATGTAAATATATTCAATATGTTTCTTCTTAATCGCCAAATTTCATGTTTCTTCGTCAGTAAGTCACAAAGTTTAAAAAACTACAAATGAATGACAATACTTTAGGTTTTTTCTTCACCATCCCAAAGTCTTAGGTTTTTTATCACTAACCACCGTACATAATAGACTATAGTAGGTGTAAAAAGTTAATTTTATTTTATTTTTCAACTCCAACATAAAATTTTAGGTTTTTCCCCACTAAAAAAGAAAGATAAAAGACTATAGTCCATGACATATATTTTATATAATATAGGTAAAAATTAAAATTAAATAATGAAGCTCAAACTTATTTATATTTACCTTTTTCACATTGAATTATGGTAAATTAGCTGTAAATATATTCAATATGTTTCTTCTCCATCACCAAATTTCATGTTTCTTGGTCAGTAAGCCACAGAGTTAAAAAAGTATAAATGAATGACAAATATTTTAGGTTTTTTCTTCACCATCCCAAAGTCTTAAGTTTTTTTATCACTAAGCACCGTACAGAATAGACTATAGTAGGTGTAAAAAGTTAATTATATTTTATTTTTCAAATCCAACATAAAATTTTAGGTTTTTCCCCACTAAAAAACAAAGATAAAAGACTATAGTCCACGACATATATTTTAATTAAATAAGTAAAAATTAAAATTAAATAATGAAGCTCAAAATTATTTATATTTACCTTTTTCACATTGAAATATGGTAAATTAGATGTAAATATATTCAATATGTTTCTTCTCCATCATCAAATTTTATGTTTCTTCGTCAGTAAGCCACATAGTTAAAAAACTATAAATGAATGACAAATATTTTAGGTTTTTTCTTCACCATCCCAAAGTCTTAGGTTTTTTTATCACTAAGCACCGTACATAATAGACTATAGTAGGTGTAAAAAGTTAATTATATTTTATTTTTGAACTCCAACATAAAATTTTAGGTTTTTTCCCACTAAAAAACAAAGATAAAAGACTATAGTCCATGACATATATTTTATATAATATAGGTAAAAATTAAAATTAAATAATGAAGCTCAAATTTATTTATATTTACCTTTTTCACATTGAATTATGGTAAATTATATGTAAATATATTCAATATGTTTCTTCTCCATCACCAAATTTCATGTTTCTTTGTCAGTAAGCCACAGAGTTAAAAAACTATAAATGAATGACAAAAATTTTTAAGTTTTTTCTTCACCATCCCAAAGTTTTAGATTTTTTTATCATTAAGCACCGTACATAATAGACTATAGTAGGTGTAAAAAGTTAATTATATTTTATTTTTCAAATCCAACATAAAATTTTAGGTTTTTCCCCACTAAAAAACAAAGATAAAAGACTATAGTCCACGACATATATTTTAATTAAATGAGTAAAAATTAAAATTAAATAATGAAGCTCAAACTTATTTATATTTACCTTTTACACATTGAATTATAATAAATTAGATGTAAATATATTTAATATATTTCTTCTCCATCACCAAATTTCATGTTTCTTCGTCAGTAAGCCACAAAGTTAAAAAACTATAAATGAATGACAAATATTATAGGTTTTTTCTTCACCATCCCAAAGTCTTAGGTTTTTTTATCACTAAGCATCGTACATAATAGACTATAGTAGGTGTAAAAAATTAATTATATTTTATTTTTCAACTCCAACATAAAATTTTAGGTTTTTCCCCACTAAAAAACAAAGATAAAAGACTATAGTCCACGACATATATTTTAATTAAATAAGTAAAAATTAAAATTAAATAATGAAGCTCAAAATTATTTATATTTACCTTTTTCACGTTGAAATATGGTAAATTAGATATAAATATATTCAATATGTTTCTTCTCCATCATCAAATTTTATATTTCTTCGTCAGTAAGCCATAGAGTTAAAAAACTATAAATGAATGACAAATATTTTAGGTTTTTTCTTCACCATCCCAAAGTCTTAGGTTTTTTTATCACTAAGCACCGTACATAATAGACTATAGTAGGTGTAAAAAGTTAATTATATTTTATTTTTGAACTCCAACATAAAATTTTAGGTTTTTCCCCACTAAAAAACAAAGATAAAAGACTATAGTCCATGACATATATTTTATATAATATAGGAAAAAATTAAAATTAAATAATGAAGCTCAAACTTATTTATATTTACATTTTTCACATTGAATTATGGTAAATTAGATGTAAATATATTCAATATGTTTCTTCTCCATCACCAAATTTCATATTTCTTCGTCAGTAAGCCACATAGTTAAAAAATATAAATGAATGACAAATATTTTAGGTTTTTTCTTCACCATCCCAAAGTCTTAGGTTTTTTTTATCACTTAGCACCGTACATAATAGACTATAGTAGGTGTAAAAAATTAATTATATTACATTTTTCAACTCCAACATAAAATTTTAAGTTTTTCCCTACTAAAAAACAAAGATAAAAGACTATAGACCATGACATATATTTTATATAATATAGGTAAAAATTAAAATTAAATAATGAAGCTCAAACTTATTTATATTTACCTTTTTCACATTGAATTATGGTAAATTAGATGTAAATATATTCAATATGTTTCTTCTTAATCGCCAAATTTCATGTTTCTTCGTCAGTAAGTCACAAAGTTTAAAAAACTACAAATGAATGACAATACTTTAGGTTTTTTCTTCACCATCCCAAAGTCTTAGGTTTTTTATCACTAACCACCGTACATAATAGACTATAGTAGGTGTAAAAAGTTAATTTTATTTTATTTTTCAACTCCAACATAAAATTTTAGGTTTTTCCCCACTAAAAAAGAAAGATAAAAGACTATAGTCCATGACATATATTTTATATAATATAGGTAAAAATTAAAATTAAATAATGAAGCTCAAACTTATTTATATTTACCTTTTTCACATTGAATTATGGTAAATTAGCTGTAAATATATTCAATATGTTTCTTCTCCATCACCAAATTTCATGTTTCTTGGTCAGTAAGCCACAGAGTTAAAAAAGTATAAATGAATGACAAATATTTTAGGTTTTTTCTTCACCATCCCAAAGTCTTAAGTTTTTTTATCACTAAGCACCGTACAGAATAGACTATAGTAGGTGTAAAAAGTTAATTATATTTTATTTTTCAAATCCAACATAAAATTTTAGGTTTTTCCCCACTAAAAAACAAAGATAAAAGACTATAGTCCACGACATATATTTTAATTAAATAAGTAAAAATTAAAATTAAATAATGAAGCTCAAAATTATTTATATTTACCTTTTTCACATTGAAATATGGTAAATTAGATGTAAATATATTCAATATGTTTCTTCTCCATCATCAAATTTTATGTTTCTTCGTCAGTAAGCCACATAGTTAAAAAACTATAAATGAATGACAAATATTTTAGGTTTTTTCTTCACCATCCCAAAGTCTTAGGTTTTTTTATCACTAAGCACCGTACATAATAGACTATAGTAGGTGTAAAAAGTTAATTATATTTTATTTTTGAACTCCAACATAAAATTTTAGGTTTTTTCCCACTAAAAAACAAAGATAAAAGACTATAGTCCATGACATATATTTTATATAATATAGGTAAAAATTAAAATTAAATAATGAAGCTCAAATTTATTTATATTTACCTTTTTCACATTGAATTATGGTAAATTATATGTAAATATATTCAATATGTTTCTTCTCCATCACCAAATTTCATGTTTCTTTGTCAGTAAGCCACAGAGTTAAAAAACTATAAATGAATGACAAAAATTTTTAAGTTTTTTCTTCACCATCCCAAAGTTTTAGATTTTTTTATCATTAAGCACCGTACATAATAGACTATAGTAGGTGTAAAAAGTTAATTATATTTTATTTTTCAAATCCAACATAAAATTTTAGGTTTTTCCCCACTAAAAAACAAAGATAAAAGACTATAGTCCACGACATATATTTTAATTAAATGAGTAAAAATTAAAATTAAATAATGAAGCTCAAACTTATTTATATTTACCTTTTACACATTGAATTATAATAAATTAGATGTAAATATATTTAATATATTTCTTCTCCATCACCAAATTTCATGTTTCTTCGTCAGTAAGCCACAAAGTTAAAAAACTATAAATGAATGACAAATATTATAGGTTTTTTCTTCACCATCCCAAAGTCTTAGGTTTTTTTATCACTAAGCATCGTACATAATAGACTATAGTAGGTGTAAAAAATTAATTATATTTTATTTTTCAACTCCAACATAAAATTTTAGGTTTTTCCCCACTAAAAAACAAAGATAAAAGACTATAGTCCACGACATATATTTTAATTAAATAAGTAAAAATTAAAATTAAATAATGAAGCTCAAAATTATTTATATTTACCTTTTTCACGTTGAAATATGGTAAATTAGATATAAATATATTCAATATGTTTCTTCTCCATCATCAAATTTTATATTTCTTCGTCAGTAAGCCATAGAGTTAAAAAACTATAAATGAATGACAAATATTTTAGGTTTTTTCTTCACCATCCCAAAGTCTTAGGTTTTTTTATCACTAAGCACCGTACATAATAGACTATAGTAGGTGTAAAAAGTTAATTATATTTTATTTTTGAACTCCAACATAAAATTTTAGGTTTTTCCCCACTAAAAAACAAAGATAAAAGACTATAGTCCATGACATATATTTTATATAATATAGGAAAAAATTAAAATTAAATAATGAAGCTCAAACTTATTTATATTTACATTTTTCACATTGAATTATGGTAAATTAGATGTAAATATATTCAATATGTTTCTTCTCCATCACCAAATTTCATATTTCTTCGTCAGTAAGCCACATAGTTAAAAAATATAAATGAATGACAAATATTTTAGGTTTTTTCTTCACCATCCCAAAGTCTTAGGTTTTTTTTATCACTTAGCACCGTACATAATAGACTATAGTAGGTGTAAAAAATTAATTATATTACATTTTTCAACTCCAACATAAAATTTTAAGTTTTTCCCTACTAAAAAACAAAGATAAAAGACTATAGACCATGACATATATTTTATATAATATAGGTAAAAATTAAAATTAAATAATGAAGCTCAAACTTATTTATATTTACCTTTTTCACATTGAATTATGGTAAATTAGATGTAAATATATTCAATATGTTTCTTCTTAATCGCCAAATTTCATGTTTCTTCGTCAGTAAGTCACAAAGTTTAAAAAACTACAAATGAATGACAATACTTTAGGTTTTTTCTTCACCATCCCAAAGTCTTAGGTTTTTTATCACTAACCACCGTACATAATAGACTATAGTAGGTGTAAAAAGTTAATTTTATTTTATTTTTCAACTCCAACATAAAATTGTAGGTTTTTCCCCACTAAAAAAGAAAGATAAAAGACTATAGTCCATGACATATATTTTATATAATATAGGTAAAAATTAAAATTAAATAATGAAGCTCAAACTTATTTATATTTACCTTTTTCACATTGAATTATGGTAAATTAGCTGTAAATATATTCAATATGTTTCTTCTCCATCACCAAATTTCATGTTTCTTCGTCAGTAAGCCACAGAGTTAAAAAACTATAAATGAATGACAAATATTTTAGGTTTTTTCTTCACCATCCCAAAGTCTTAAGTTTTTTTATCACTAAGCACCGTACAGAATAGACTATAGTAGGTGTAAAAAGTTAATTATATTTTATTTTTCAAATCCAACATAAAATTTTAGGTTTTTCCCCACTAAAAAACAAAGATAAAAGACTATAGTCCACGACATATATTTTAATTAAATAAGTAAAAATTAAAATTAAATAATGAAGCTCAAAATTATTTATATTTACCTTTTTCACATTGAAATATGGTAAATTAGATTTAAATATATTCAATATGTTTCTTCTCCATCATCAAATTTTATGTTTCTTCGTCAGTAAGCCACATAGTTAAAAAACTATAAATGAATGACAAATATTTTAGGTTTTTTCTTCACCATCCCAAAGTCTTAGGTTTTTTATCACTAAGCACCGTACATAATAGACTATAGTAGGTGTAAAAAGTTAATTATATTTTATTTTTGAACTCCAACATAAAATTTTAGGTTTTTTCCCACTAAAAAACAAAGATAAAAGACTATAGTCCATGACATATATTTTATATAATATAGGTAAAAATTAAAATTAAATAATGAAGCTCAAATTTATTTATATTTACCTTTTTCACATTGAATTATGGTAAATTATATGTAAATATATTCAATATATTTCTTGTCCATCACCAAATTTCATGTTTCTTTGTCAGTAAGCCACAGAGTTAAAAAACTATAAATGAATGACAAAAATTTTTAGGTTTTTTCTTCACCATCCCAAAGTTTTAGATTTTTTTATCATTAAGCACCGTACATAATAGACTATAGTAGGTGTAAAAAGTTAATTATATTTTATTTTTCAAATCCAACATAAAATTTTAGGTTTTTCCCCACTAAAAAACAAAGATAAAAGACTATAGTCCACGACATATATTTTAATTAAATGAGTAAAAATTAAAATTAAATAATGAAGCTCAAACTTATTTATAATTACCTTTTACACATTGAATTATGGTAAATTAGATGTAAATATATTTAATATATTTCTTCTCCATCACCAAATTTCATGTTTCTTCGTCAGTAAGCCACAAAGTTAAAAAACTATAAATGAATGACAAATATTATAGGTTTTTTCTTCACCATCCCAAAGTCTTAGGTTTTTTTATCACTAAGCATCGTACATAATAGACTATAGTAGGTGTAAAAAGTTAATTATATTTTATTTTTCAACTCCAACATAAAATTTTAGGTTTTTCCCCACTAAAAAACAAAGATAAAAGACTATAGTCCACGACATATATTTTAATTAAATAAGTAAAAATTAAAATTAAATAATGAAGCACAAAATTATTTATATTTACCTTTTTCACGTTGAAATATGGTAAATTAGATATAAATATATTCAATATGTTTCTTCTCCATCATCAAATTTTATGTTTCTTCGTCAGTAAGCCACAGAGTTAAAAAAAACTATAAATGAATGACAAATATTTTAGGTTTTTTCTTCACCATCCCAAAGTCTTAGGTTTTTTTATCACTAAGCACCGTACATAATAGACTATAGTAGGTGTAAAAAGTTAATTATATTTTATTTTTGAACTCCAACATAAAATTTTAGGTTTTTCCCCACTAAAAAACAAAGATAAAAGACTATAGTCCACGACATATATTTCAATTAAATAAGTAAAAATTAAAATTAAATAATGAAGCTCAAAATTATTTATATTTACCTTTTTCACATTGAAATATGGTAAATTATATGTAAATATATTCAATATGTTTCTTCTCCATCATCAAATTTTATGTTTCTTCGTCAGTAAGCCACATAGTTAAAAAACTATAAATGAATGACAAATATTTTAGGTTTTTTCTTCACCATCCCAAAGTCTTAGGTTTTTTATCACTAAGCACCGTACATAATAGACTATAGTAGGTGTAAAAAGTTAATTATATTTTATTTTTCAAATCCAACATAAAATTTTAGGTTTTTCCCCACTAAAAAACAAAGATAAAAGACTATAGTCCACGACATATATTTTAATTAAATAAGTAAAAATTAAAATTAAATAATGAAGCTCAAAATTATTTATATTTACTATTTTCACATTGAAATATGGTAAATTAGATGTAAATATATTCAATATGTTTCTTCTCCATCATCAAATTTTATGTTTCTTCGTCAGTAAGCCACAGAGTTAAAAAAAACTATAAATGAATGACAAATATTATAGGTTTTTTCTTCACCATCCCAAAGTCTTAGGTTTTTTTATCACTAAGCATCGTACATAATAGACTATAGTAGGTGTAAAAAATTAATTATATTTTATTTTTCAATTCCAACATAAAATTTTAGGTTTTTCCCCACTAAAAAACAAAGATAAAAGACTATAGTCCACGACATATATTTTAATTAAATAAGTAAAAATTAAAATTAAATAATGAAGCTCAAAATTATTTATATTTACCTTTTTCACGTTGAAATATGGTAAATTAGATATAAATATATTCAATATGTTTCTTCTCCATCATCAAATTTTATGTTTCTTCGTCAGTAAGCCACAGAGTTAAAAAACTATAAATGAATGACAAATATTTTAGGTTTTTTCTTCACCATCCCAAAGTCTTAAGATTTTTTATCAGTAAGCACCGTACATAATAGACTATAGTAGGTGTAAAAAGTTAATTCTATTTTATTTTTCAAATCCAACATAAAATTTTAGGTTTTTCCCCACTAAAAAACAAAGATAAAAGACTATAGTCCACGACATATATTTCAATTAAATAAGTAAAAATTAAAATTAAATAATGAAGCTCAAAATTATTTATATTTACCTTTTTCACATTGAAATATGGTAAATTATATGTAAATATATTCAATATGTTTCTTCTCCATCATCAAATTTTATGCTTCTTCGTCAGTAAGCCACAGAGTTAAAAAACTATAAATGAATGACAAATATTTTAGGTTTTTTCTTCACCATCCCAAAGTCTTAAGATTTTTTATCAGTAAGCACCGTACATAATAGACTATAGTAGGTGTAAAAAGTTAATTATATTTTATTTTTCAAATCCAACATAAAATTTTAGGTTTTTCCCCACTAAAAAACAAAGATAAAAGACTATAGTCCACGACATATATTTTAATTAAATAAGTAAAAATTAAAATTAAATAATGAAGCTCAAAATTATTTATATTTACTATTTTCACATTGAAATATGGTAAATTAGATGTAAATATATTCAATATGTTTCTTCTCCATCATCAAATTTTATGTTTCTTCGTCAGTAAGCCACAGAGTTAAAAAAAACTATAAATGAATGACAAATATTATAGGTTTTTTCTTCACCATCCCAAAGTCTTAGGTTTTTTTATCACTAAGCATCGTACATAATAGACTATAGTAGGTGTAAAAAATTAATTATATTTTATTTTTCAACTCCAACATAAAATTTTAGGTTTTTCCCCACTAAAAAACAAAGATAAAAGACTATAGTCCACGACATATATTTTAATTAAATAAGTAAAAATTAAAATTAAATAATGAAGCTCAAAATTATTTATATTTACCTTTTTCACGTTGAAATATGGTAAATTAGATATAAATATATTCAATATGTTTCTTCTCCATCATCAAATTTTATGTTTCTTCGTCAGTAAGCCACAGAGTTAAAAAACTATAAATGAATGACAAATATTTTAGGTTTTTTCTTCACCATCCCAAAGTCTTAAGATTTTTTATCAGTAAGCACCGTACATAATAGACTATAGTAGGTGTAAAAAGTTAATTATATTTTATTTTTCAAATCCAACATAAAATTTTAGGTTTTTCCCCACTAAAAAACAAAGATAAAAGACTATAATCCACGACATATATTTTAATTAAATAAGTAAAAATTAAAATTAAATAATGAAGCTCAAAATTATTTATATTTACTATTTTCACGTTGAAATATGGTAAATTAGATGTAAATATATTCAATATGTTTCTTCTCCATCATCAAATTTTATGTTTCTTCGTCAGTAAGCCACAGAGTTAAAAAAAACTATAAATGAATGACAAATATTTTAGGTTTTTTCTTCACCATCCCAAAGTCTTAGGTTTTTTTATCACTAAGCACCGTACATAATAGACTATAGTAGGTGTAAAAAGTTAATTATATTTTATTTTTGAACTCCAACATAAAATTTTAGGTTTTTCCCCACTAAAAATCAAAGATAAAAGACTATAGTCCACGACATATATTTCAATTAAATAAGTAAAAATTAAAATTAAATAATGAAGCTCAAAATTATTTATATTTACCTTTTTCACATTGAAATATGGTAAATTATATGTAAATATATTCAATATGTTTCTTCTCCATCATCAAATTTTATGTTTCTTCGTCAGTAAGCCACATAGTTAAAAAACTATAAATGAATGACAAATATTTTAGGTTTTTTCTTCACCATCCCAAAGTCTTAGGTTTTTTATCACTAAGCACCGTACATAATAGACTATAGTAGGTGTAAAAAGTTAATTATATTTTATTTTTGAACTCCAACATAAAATTTTAGGTTTTTCCCCACTAAAAAACAAAGATAAAAGACTATATAGTCCATGACATATATTTTATATAATATAGGTAAAAATTAAAATTAAATAATGAAGCTCAAATTTATTTATATTTACCTTTTTCACATTGAATTATGGTAAATTATATGTAAATATATTCAATATGTTTCTTCTCCATCACCAAATTTCATGTTTCTTTGTCAGTAAGCCACAGAGTTAAAAAAACTATAAATGAATGACAAAAAATTTTAGGTTTTTTCTTCACCATCCCAAAGTTTTAGATTTTTTTATCATTAAGCACCGTACATAATAGACTATAGTAGGTGTAAAAAGTTAATTATATTTTATTTTTCAAATCCAACATAAAATTTTAGGTTTTTCCCCACTAAAAAACAAAGATAAAAGACTATAGTCCACGACATATATTTTAATTAAATGAGTAAAAATTAAAATTAAATAATGAAGCTCAAACTTATTTATATTTACCTTTTACACATTGAATTATGGTAAATTAGATGTAAATATATTTAATATGTTTCTTCTCCATCACCAAATTTCATGTTTCTTCGTCAGTAAGCCACAAAGTTAAAAAACTATAAATGAATGACAAATATTATAGGTTTTTTCTTCACCATCCCAAAGTCTTAGGTTTTTTTATCACTAAGCATCGTACATAATAGACTATAGTAGGTGTAAAAAATTAATTATATTTTATTTTTCAACTCCAACATAAAATTTTAGGTTTTTCCCCACTAAAAAACAAAGATAAAAGACTATAGTCCACGACATATATTTTAATTAAATAAGTAAAAATTAAAATTAAATAATGAAGCTCAAAATTATTTATATTTACCTTTTTCACGTTGAAATATGGTAAATTAGATATAAATATATTCAATATGTTTCTTCTCCATCATCAAATTTTATGTTTCTTCGTCAGTAAGCCACAGAGTTAAAAAACTATAAATGAATGACAAATATTTTAGGTTTTTTCTTCACCATCCCAAAGTCTTAAGATTTTTTATCAGTAAGCACCGTACATAATAGACTATAGTAGGTGTAAAAAGTTAATTATATTTTATTTTTCAAATCCAACATAAAATTTTAGGTTTTTCCCCACTAAAAAACAAAGATAAAAGACTATAGTCCACGACATATATTTTAATTAAATAAGTAAAAATTAAAATTAAATAATGAAGCTCAAAATTATTTATATTTACTATTTTCACATTGAAATATGGTAAATTAGATGTAAATATATTCAATATGTTTCTTCTCCATCATCAAATTTTATGTTTCTTCGTCAGTAAGCCACAGAGTTAAAAAAAACTATAAATGAATGACAAATATTTTAGGTTTTTTCTTCACCATCCCAAAGTCTTAGGTTTTTTTATCACTAAGCACCGTACATAATAGACTATAGTAGGTGTAAAAAGTTAATTATATTTTATTTTTGAACTCCAACATAAAATTTTAGGTTTTTCCCCACTAAAAAACAAAGATAAAAGACTATAGTCCACGACATATATTTCAATTAAATAAGTAAAAATTAAAATTAAATAATGAAGCTCAAAATTATTTATATTTACCTTTTTCACATTGAAATATGGTAAATTATATGTAAATATATTCAATATGTTTCTTCTCCTTCATCAAATTTTATGTTTCTTCGTCAGTAAGCCACATAGTTAAAAAACTATAAATGAATGACAAATATTTTAGGTTTTTTCTTCACCATCCCAAAGTCTTAGGTTTTTTATCACTAAGCACCGTACATAATAGACTATAGTAGGTGTAAAAAGTTAATTATATTTTATTTTTCAAATCCAACATAAAATTTTAGGTTTTTCCCCACTAAAAAACAAAGATAAAAGACTATAGTCCACGACATATATTTTAATTAAATAAGTAAAAATTAAAATTAAATAATGAAGCTCAAAATTATTTATATTTACTATTTTCACATTGAAATATGGTAAATTAGATGTAAATATATTCAATATGTTTCTTCTCCATCATCAAATTTTATGTTTCTTCGTCAGTAAGCCACAGAGTTAAAAAAAACTATAAATGAATGACAAATATTATAGGTTTTTTCTTCACCATCCCAAAGTCTTAGGTTTTTTTATCACTAAGCATCGTACATAATAGACTATAGTAGGTGTAAAAAATTAATTATATTTTATTTTTCAATTCCAACATAAAATTTTAGGTTTTTCCCCACTAAAAAACAAAGATAAAAGACTATAGTCCACGACATATATTTTAATTAAATAAGTAAAAATTAAAATTAAATAATGAAGCTCAAAATTATTTATATTTACCTTTTTCACGTTGAAATATGGTAAATTAGATATAAATATATTCAATATGTTTCTTCTCCATCATCAAATTTTATGTTTCTTCGTCAGTAAGCCACAGAGTTAAAAAACTATAAATGAATGACAAATATTTTAGGTTTTTTCTTCACCATCCCAAAGTCTTAAGATTTTTTATCAGTAAGCACCGTACATAATAGACTATAGTAGGTGTAAAAAGTTAATTCTATTTTATTTTTCAAATCCAACATAAAATTTTAGGTTTTTCCCCACTAAAAAACAAAGATAAAAGACTATAGTCCACGACATATATTTCAATTAAATAAGTAAAAATTAAAATTAAATAATGAAGCTCAAAATTATTTATATTTACCTTTTTCACATTGAAATATGGTAAATTATATGTAAATATATTCAATATGTTTCTTCTCCATCATCAAATTTTATGCTTCTTCGTCAGTAAGCCACAGAGTTAAAAAACTATAAATGAATGACAAATATTTTAGGTTTTTTCTTCACCATCCCAAAGTCTTAAGATTTTTTATCAGTAAGCACCGTACATAATAGACTATAGTAGGTGTAAAAAGTTAATTATATTTTATTTTTCAAATCCAACATAAAATTTTAGGTTTTTCCCCACTAAAAAACAAAGATAAAAGACTATAGTCCACGACATATATTTTAATTAAATAAGTAAAAATTAAAATTAAATAATGAAGCTCAAAATTATTTATATTTACTATTTTCACATTGAAATATGGTAAATTAGATGTAAATATATTCAATATGTTTCTTCTCCATCATCAAATTTTATGTTTCTTCGTCAGTAAGCCACAGAGTTAAAAAAAACTATAAATGAATGACAAATATTATAGGTTTTTTCTTCACCATCCCAAAGTCTTAGGTTTTTTTATCACTAAGCATCGTACATAATAGACTATAGTAGGTGTAAAAAATTAATTATATTTTATTTTTCAACTCCAACATAAAATTTTAGGTTTTTCCCCACTAAAAAACAAAGATAAAAGACTATAGTCCACGACATATATTTTAATTAAATAAGTAAAAATTAAAATTAAATAATGAAGCTCAAAATTATTTATATTTACCTTTTTCACGTTGAAATATGGTAAATTAGATATAAATATATTCAATATGTTTCTTCTCCATCATCAAATTTTATGTTTCTTCGTCAGTAAGCCACAGAGTTAAAAAACTATAAATGAATGACAAATATTTTAGGTTTTTTCTTCACCATCCCAAAGTCTTAAGATTTTTTATCAGTAAGCACCGTACATAATAGACTATAGTAGGTGTAAAAAGTTAATTATATTTTATTTTTCAAATCCAACATAAAATTTTAGGTTTTTCCCCACTAAAAAACAAAGATAAAAGACTATAATCCACGACATATATTTTAATTAAATAAGTAAAAATTAAAATTAAATAATGAAGCTCAAAATTATTTATATTTACTGTTTTCACGTTGAAATATGGTAAATTAGATGTAAATATATTCAATATGTTTCTTCTCCATCATCAAATTTTATGTTTCTTCGTCAGTAAGCCACAGAGTTAAAAAAAACTATAAATGAATGACAAATATTTTAGGTTTTTTCTTCACCATCCCAAAGTCTTAGGTTTTTTTATCACTAAGCACCGTACATAATAGACTATAGTAGGTGTAAAAAGTTAATTATATTTTATTTTTGAACTCCAACATAAAATTTTAGGTTTTTCCCCACTAAAAAACAAAGATAAAAGACTATAGTCCACGACATATATTTCAATTAAATAAGTAAAAATTAAAATTAAATAATGAAGCTCAAAATTATTTATATTTACCTTTTTCACATTGAAATATGGTAAATTATATGTAAATATATTCAATATGTTTCTTCTCCATCATCAAATTTTATGTTTCTTCGTCAGTAAGCCACATAGTTAAAAAACTATAAATGAATGACAAATATTTTAGGTTTTTTCTTCACCATCCCAAAGTCTTAGGTTTTTTATCACTAAGCACCGTACATAATAGACTATAGTAGGTGTAAAAAGTTAATTATATTTTATTTTTGAACTCCAACATAAAATTTTAGGTTTTTCCCCACTAAAAAACAAAGATAAAAGACTATATAGTCCATGACATATATTTTATATAATATAGGTAAAAATTAAAATTAAATAATGAAGCTCAAATTTATTTATATTTACCTTTTTCACATTGAATTATGGTAAATTATATGTAAATATATTCAATATGTTTCTTCTCCATCACCAAATTTCATGTTTCTTTGTCAGTAAGCCACAGAGTTAAAAAAACTATAAATGAATGACAAAAAATTTTAGGTTTTTTCTTCACCATCCCAAAGTTTTAGATTTTTTTATCATTAAGCACCGTACATAATAGACTATAGTAGGTGTAAAAAGTTAATTATATTTTATTTTTCAAATCCAACATAAAATTTTAGGTTTTTCCCCACTAAAAAACAAAGATAAAAGACTATAGTCCACGACATATATTTTAATTAAATGAGTAAAAATTAAAATTAAATAATGAAGCTCAAACTTATTTATATTTACCTTTTACACATTGAATTATGGTAAATTAGATGTAAATATATTTAATATGTTTCTTCTCCATCACCAAATTTCATGTTTCTTCGTCAGTAAGCCACAAAGTTAAAAAACTATAAATGAATGACAAATATTATAGGTTTTTTCTTCACCATCCCAAAGTCTTAGGTTTTTTTATCACTAAGCATCGTACATAATAGACTATAGTAGGTGTAAAAAATTAATTATATTTTATTTTTCAACTCCAACATAAAATTTTAGGTTTTTCCCCACTAAAAAACAAAGATAAAAGACTATAGTCCACGACATATATTTTAATTAAATAAGTAAAAATTAAAATTAAATAATGAAGCTCAAAATTATTTATATTTACCTTTTTCACGTTGAAATATGGTAAATTAGATATAAATATATTCAATATGTTTCTTCTCCATCATCAAATTTTATGTTTCTTCGTCAGTAAGCCACAGAGTTAAAAAACTATAAATGAATGACAAATATTTTAGGTTTTTTCTTCACCATCCCAAAGTCTTAAGATTTTTTATCAGTAAGCACCGTACATAATAGACTATAGTAGGTGTAAAAAGTTAATTATATTTTATTTTTCAAATCCAACATAAAATTTTAGGTTTTTCCCCACTAAAAAACAAAGATAAAAGACTATAGTCCACGACATATATTTTAATTAAATAAGTAAAAATTAAAATTAAATAATGAAGCTCAAAATTATTTATATTTACTATTTTCACATTGAAATATGGTAAATTAGATGTAAATATATTCAATATGTTTCTTCTCCATCATCAAATTTTATGTTTCTTCGTCAGTAAGCCACAGAGTTAAAAAAAACTATAAATGAATGACAAATATTTTAGGTTTTTTCTTCACCATCCCAAAGTCTTAGGTTTTTTTATCACTAAGCACCGTACATAATAGACTATAGTAGGTGTAAAAAGTTAATTATATTTTATTTTTGAACTCCAACATAAAATTTTAGGTTTTTCCCCACTAAAAAACAAAGATAAAAGACTATAGTCCACGACATATATTTCAATTAAATAAGTAAAAATTAAAATTAAATAATGAAGCTCAAAATTATTTATATTTACCTTTTTCACATTGAAATATGGTAAATTATATGTAAATATATTCAATATGTTTCTTCTCCTTCATCAAATTTTATGTTTCTTCGTCAGTAAGCCACATAGTTAAAAAACTATAAATGAATGACAAATATTTTAGGTTTTTTCTTCACCATCCCAAAGTCTTAGGTTTTTTATCACTAAGCACCGTACATAATAGACTATAGTAGGTGTAAAAAGTTAATTATATTTTATTTTTCAAATCCAACATAAAATTTTAGGTTTTTCCCCACTAAAAAACAAAGATAAAAGACTATAGTCCACGACATATATTTTAATTAAATAAGTAAAAATTAAAATTAAATAATGAAGCTCAAAATTATTTATATTTACTATTTTCACATTGAAATATGGTAAATTAGATGTAAATATATTCAATATGTTTCTTCTCCATCATCAAATTTTATGTTTCTTCGTCAGTAAGCCACAGAGTTAAAAAAAACTATAAATGAATGACAAATATTATAGGTTTTTTCTTCACCATCCCAAAGTCTTAGGTTTTTTTATCACTAAGCATCGTACATAATAGACTATAGTAGGTGTAAAAAATTAATTATATTTTATTTTTCAATTCCAACATAAAATTTTAGGTTTTTCCCCACTAAAAAACAAAGATAAAAGACTATAGTCCACGACATATATTTTAATTAAATAAGTAAAAATTAAAATTAAATAATGAAGCTCAAAATTATTTATATTTACCTTTTTCACGTTGAAATATGGTAAATTAGATATAAATATATTCAATATGTTTCTTCTCCATCATCAAATTTTATGTTTCTTCGTCAGTAAGCCACATAGTTAAAAAACTATAAATGAATGACAAATATTTTAGGTTTTTTCTTCACCATCCCAAAGTCTTAGGTTTTTTATCACTAAGCACCGTACATAATAGACTATAGTAGGTGTAAAAAGTTAATTATATTTTATTTTTCAAATCCAACATAAAATTTTAGGTTTTTCCCCACTAAAAAACAAAGATAAAAGACTATAGTCCACGACATATATTTTAATTAAATAAGTAAAAATTAAAATTAAATAATGAAGCTCAAAATTATTTATATTTACTATTTTCACATTGAAATATGGTAAATTAGATGTAAATATATTCAATATGTTTCTTCTCCATCATCAAATTTTATGTTTCTTCGTCAGTAAGCCACAGAGTTAAAAAAAACTATAAATGAATGACAAATATTATAGGTTTTTTCTTCACCATCCCAAAGTCTTAGGTTTTTTTATCACTAAGCATCGTACATAATAGACTATAGTAGGTGTAAAAAATTAATTATATTTTATTTTTCAATTCCAACATAAAATTTTAAGTTTTTCCCCACTAAAAAACAAAGATAAAAGACTATAGTCCACGACATATATTTTAATTAAATAAGTAAAAATTAAAATTAAATAATGAAGCTCAAAATTATTTATATTTACCTTTTTCACGTTGAAATATGGTAAATTAGATATAAATATATTCAATATGTTTCTTCTCCATCATCAAATTTTATGTTTCTTCGTCAGTAAGCCACAGAGTTAAAAAACTATAAATGAATGACAAATATTTTAGGTTTTTTCTTCACCATCCCAAAGTCTTAAGATTTTTTATCAGTAAGCACCGTACATAATAGACTATAGTAGGTGTAAAAAGTTAATTATATTTTATTTTTCAAATCCAACATAAAATTTTAGGTTTTTCCCCACTAAAAAACAAAGATAAAAGACTATAGTCCACGACATATATTTCAATTAAATAAGTAAAAATTAAAATTAAATAATGAAGCTCAAAATTATTTATATTTACCTTTTTCACATTGAAATATGGTAAATTATATGTAAATATATTCAATATGTTTCTTCTCCATCATCAAATTTTATGTTTCTTCGTCAGTAAGCCACAGAGTTAAAAAACTATAAATGAATGACAAATATTTTAGGTTTTTTCTTCACCATCCCAAAGTCTTAAGATTTTTTATCAGTAAGCACCGTACATAATAGACTATAGTAGGTGTAAAAAGTTAATTATATTTTATTTTTCAAATCCAACATAAAATTTTAGGTTTTTCCCCACTAAAAAACAAAGATAAAAGACTATAGTCCACGACATATATTTTAATTAAATAAGTAAAAATTAAAATTAAATAATGAAGCTCAAAATTATTTATATTTACTATTTTCACATTGAAATATGGTAAATTAGATGTAAATATATTCAATATGTTTCTTCTCCATCATCAAATTTTATGTTTCTTCGTCAGTAAGCCACAGAGTTAAAAAAAACTATAAATGAATGACAAATATTATAGGTTTTTTCTTCACCATCCCAAAGTCTTAGGTTTTTTTATCACTAAGCATCGTACATAATAGACTATAGTAGGTGTAAAAAATTAATTATATTTTATTTTTCAACTCCAACATAAAATTTTAGGTTTTTCCCCACTAAAAAACAAAGATAAAAGACTATAGTCCACGACATATATTTTAATTAAATAAGTAAAAATTAAAATTAAATAATGAAGCTCAAAATTATTTATATTTACCTTTTTCACGTTGAAATATGGTAAATTAGATATAAATATATTCAATATGTTTCTTCTCCATCATCAAATTTTATGTTTCTTCGTCAGTAAGCCACAGAGTTAAAAAACTATAAATGAATGACAAATATTTTAGGTTTTTTCTTCACCATCCCAAAGTCTTAAGATTTTTTATCAGTAAGCACCGTACATAATAGACTATAGTAGGTGTAAAAAGTTAATTATATTTTATTTTTCAAATCCAACATAAAATTTTAGGTTTTTCCCCACTAAAAAACAAAGATAAAAGACTATAGTCCACGACATATATTTTAATTAAATAAGTAAAAATTAAAATTAAATAATGAAGCTCAAAATTATTTATATTTACTATTTTCACGTTGAAATATGGTAAATTAGATGTAAATATATTCAATATGTTTCTTCTCCATCATCAAATTTTATGTTTCTTCGTCAGTAAGCCACAGAGTTAAAAAAAACTATAAATGAATGACAAATATTTTAGGTTTTTTCTTCACCATCCCAAAGTCTTAGGTTTTTTTATCACTAAGCACCGTACATAATAGACTATAGTAGGTGTAAAAAGTTAATTATATTTTATTTTTGAACTCCAACATAAAATTTTAGGTTTTTCCCCACTAAAAAACAAAGATAAAAGACTATAGTCCACGACATATATTTCAATTAAATAAGTAAAAATTAAAATTAAATAATGAAGCTTAAAATTATTTATATTTACCTTTTTCACATTGAAATATGGTAAATTATATGTAAATATATTCAATATGTTTCTTCTCCATCATCAAATTTTATGTTTCTTCGTCAGTAAGCCACATAGTTAAAAAACTATAAATGAATGACAAATATTTTAGGTTTTTTCTTCACCATCCCAAAGTCTTAGGTTTTTTATCACTAAGCACCGTACATAATAGACTATAGTAGGTGTAAAAAGTTAATTATATTTTATTTTTGAACTCCAACATAAAATTTTAGGTTTTTCCCCACTAAAAAACAAAGATAAAAGACTATATAGTCCATGACATATATTTTATATAATATAGGTAAAAATTAAAATTAAATAATGAAGCTAAAATTTATTTATATTTACCATTTTAACATTGAATTATGGTAAATTAGATGTAAATATATTCAATATGTTTCTTCTCCATCACCAAATTTCATATTTCTTCGTCAGTAAGCCACATAGTTAAAAAACTATAAATGAATGACAAATATTTTGGGTTTTTTCTTCACCATCCCAAAGTTTTAGATTTTTTTATCATTAAGCACCGTACATAATAGACTATAGTAGGTGTAAAAAATTAATTATATTACATTTTTCAACTCCAACATAAAATTTTAAGTTTTTCCCTACTAAAAAACAAAGATAAAAGACTATAGTCCACGACATATATTTTAATTAAATAAGTAAAAATTAAAATTAAATAATGAAGCTCAAAATTATTTATATTTACCTTTTTCACATTGAAATATGGTAAATTAGATGTAAATATATTCAATATGTTTCTTCTCCATCATCAAATTTTATGTTTCTTCGTCAGTAAGCCACATAGTTAAAAAACTATAAATGAATGACAAATATTTTAGGTTTTTTCTTCACCATCCCAAAGTCTTAGGTTTTTTATCACTAAGCACCGTACATAATAGACTATAGTAGGTGTAAAAAGTTAATTATATTTTATTTTTGAACTCCAACATAAAATTTTAGGTTTTTTCCCACTAAAAAACAAAGATAAAAGACTATAGTCCATGACATATATTTTATATAATATAGGTAAAAATTAAAATTAAATAATGAAGCTCAAATTTATTTATATTTACCTTTTTCACATTGAATTATGGTAAATTATATGTAAATATATTCAATATGTTTCTTCTCCATCACCAAATTTCATGTTTCTTTGTCAGTAAGCCACAGAGTTAAAAAAACTATAAATGAATGACAAAAAATTTTAGGTTTTTTCTTCACCATCCCAAAGTTTTAGATTTTTTTATCATTAAGCACCGTACATAATAGACTATAGTAGGTGTAAAAAGTTAATTATATTTTATTTTTCAAATCCAACATAAAATTTTAGGTTTTTCCCCACTAAAAAACAAAGATAAAAGACTATAGTCCACGACATATATTTTAATTAAATGAGTAAAAATTAAAATTAAATAATGAAGCTCAAACTTATTTATATTTACCTTTTACACATTGAATTATGGTAAATTAGATGTAAATATATTTAATATGTTTCTTCTCCATCACCAAATTTCATGTTTCTTCGTCAGTAAGCCACAAAGTTAAAAAACTATAAATGAATGACAAATATTATAGGTTTTTTCTTCACCATCACAAAGTCTTAGGTTTTTTTATCACTAAGCATCGTACATAATAGACTATAGTAGGTGTAAAAAATTAATTATATTTTATTTTTCAACTCCAACATAAAATTTTAGGTTTTTCCCCACTAAAAAACAAAGATAAAAGACTATAGTCCACGACATATATTTTAATTAAATAAGTAAAAATTAAAATTAAATAATGAAGCTCAAAATTATTTATATTTACCTTTTTCACGTTGAAATATGGTAAATTAGATATAAATATATTCAATATGTTTCTTCTCCATCATCAAATTTTATGTTTCTTCGTCAGTAAGCCACAGAGTTAAAAAACTATAAATGAATGACAAATATTTTAGGTTTTTTCTTCACCATCCCAAAGTCTTAAGATTTTTTATCAGTAAGCACCGTACATAATAGACTATAGTAGGTGTAAAAAGTTAATTATATTTTATTTTTCAAATCCAACATAAAATTTTAGGTTTTTCCCCACTAAAAAACAAAGATAAAAGACTATAGTCCACGACATATATTTTAATTAAATAAGTAAAAATTAAAATTAAATAATGAAGCTCAAAATTATTTATATTTACTATTTTCACATTGAAATATGGTAAATTAGATGTAAATATATTCAATATGTTTCTTCTCCATCATCAAATTTTATGTTTCTTCGTCAGTAAGCCACAGAGTTAAAAAAAACTATAAATGAATGACAAATATTTTAGGTTTTTTCTTCACCATCCCAAAGTCTTAGGTTTTTTTATCACTAAGCACCGTACATAATAGACTATAGTAGGTGTAAAAAGTTAATTATATTTTATTTTTGAACTCCAACATAAAATTTTAGGTTTTTCCCCACTAAAAAACAAAGATAAAAGACTATAGTCCACGACATATATTTCAATTAAATAAGTAAAAATTAAAATTAAATAATGAAGCTCAAAATTATTTATATTTACCTTTTTCACATTGAAATATGGTAAATTATATGTAAATATATTCAATATGTTTCTTCTCCATCATCAAATTTTATGTTTCTTCGTCAGTAAGCCACATAGTTAAAAAACTATAAATGAATGACAAATATTTTAGGTTTTTTCTTCACCATCCCAAAGTCTTAGGTTTTTTATCACTAAGCACCGTACATAATAGACTATAGTAGGTGTAAAAAGTTAATTATATTTTATTTTTGAACTCCAACATAAAATTTTAGGTTTTTCCCCACTAAAAAACAAAGATAAAAGACTATATAGTCCATGACATATATTTTATATAATATAGGTAAAAATTAAAATTAAATAATGAAGCTAAAATTTATTTATATTTACCATTTTAACATTGAATTATGGTAAATTATATGTAAATATATTCAATATGTTTCTTCTCCATCACCAAATTTCATGTTTCTTTGTCAGTAAGCCACAGAGTTAAAAAACTATAAATGAATGACAAATATTTTAGGTTTTTTCTTCACCATCCCAAAGTTTTAGATTTTTTTATCATTAAGCACCGTACATAATAGACTATAGTAGGTGTAAAAAGTTAATTATATTTTATTTTTCAAATCCAACATAAAATTTTAGGTTTTTCCCACTAAAAAACAAAGATAAAAGACTATAGTCCATGACATATATTTTAATTAAATAAGTAAAAATTAAAATTAAATATTGAAGTTCAAACTTATTTATATTTACCTTTTACACATTGAATTATGGTAAATTAGATGTAAATATATTTAATATATGTTTCTTCTCCATCACCAAATTTCATGTTTCTTCGTTAGTAAGCCACAAAGTTAAAAAACTATAAATGAATGACAAATATTATAGGTTTTTTCTTCACCATCCCAAAGTCTTAGGTTTTTTTATCACTAAGCACCGTACATAATAGACTATAGTAGGTGTAAAAAATTAATTATATTTTATTTTTCAACTCCAACATAAAATTTTAGGTTTTTCCCCACTAAAAAACAAAGATAAAAGACTATAGTCCACGACATATATTTTAATTAAATAAGTAAAAATTAAAATTAAATAATGAAGCTCAAAATTATTTATATTTACCTTTTTCACGTTGAAATATGGTAAATTAGATATAAATATATTCAATATGTTTCTTCTCCATCATCAAATTTTATGTTTCTTCGTCAGTAAGCCACAGAGTTAAAAAACTATAAATGAATGACAAATATTTTAGGTTTTTTCTTCACCATCCCAAAGTCTTAGGTTTTTTTATAACCAAGCACCGTACATAATAGACTATAGTAGGTGTAAAAAGTTAATTATATTTTATTTTTGAACTCCAACATAAAATTTTAGGTTTTTCCCCACTAAAAAACAAAGATAAAAGACTATAGTCCATGACATATATTTTATATAATATAGGAAAAAATTAAAATTAAATAATGAAGCTCAAACTTATTTATATTTACATTTTTCACATTGAATTATGGTAAATTAGATGTAAATATATTCAATATGTTTCTTCTCCATCACCAAATTTCATGTTTCTTCGTCAGTAAGCCACATAGTTAAAAAATATAAATGAATGACAAATATTTTAGGTTTTTTCTTCACCATCCCAAAGTCTTAGGTTTTTTTTATCACTTAGCACCGTACATAATAGACTATAGTAGGTGTAAAAAATTAATTATATTTCATTTTTCAACTCCAACATAAAATTTTAGGTTTTTCCCCACTAAAAAACAAAGATAAAAGACTATAGACCATGACATATATTTTATATAATATAGGTAAAAATTAAAATTAAATAATGAAGCTCAAACTTATTTATATTTACCTTTTTCACATTGAATTATGGTAAATTAGATGTAAATATATTCAATATGTTTCTTCTTAATCGCCAAATTTCATGTTTCTTCGTCAGTAAGTCACAAATTTAAAAAAACTACAAATGAATGACAATACTTTAGGTTTTTTCTTCACCATCCCAAAGTCTTAGGTTTTTTATCACTAACCACCGTACATAATAGACTATAGTAGGTGTAAAAAGTTAATTTTATTTTATTTTTCAACTCCAACATAAAATTTTAGGTTTTTCCCCACTAAAAAAGAAAGATAAAAGACTATAGTCCATGACATATATTTTATATAATATAGGTAAAAATTAAAATTAAATAATGAAGCTCAAACTTATTTATATTTACCTTTTTCACATTGAATTATGGTAAATTAGCTGTAAATATATTCAATATGTTTCTTCTCCATCACCAAATTTCATGTTTCTTCGTCAGTAAGCCACAGAGTTAAAAAACTATAAATGAATGACAAATATTTTAGGTTTTTTCTTCACCATCCCAAAGTCTTAAGTTTTTTTATCACTAAGCACCGTACAGAATAGACTATAGTAGGTGTAAAAAGTTAATTATATTTTATTTTTCAAATCCAACATAAAACTTTAGGTTTTTCCCCACTAAAAAACAAAGATAAAAGACTATAGTCCACGACATATATTTTAATTAAATAAGTAACAATTAAAATTAAATAATGAAGCTCAAAATTATTTATATTTACCTTTTTCACATTGAAATATGGTAAATTAGATGTAAATATATTCAATATGTTTCTTCTCCATCATCAAATTTTATGTTTCTTCGTCAGTAAGCCACATAGTTAAAAAACTATAAATGAATGACAAATATTTTAGGTTTTTTCTTCACCATCCCAAAGTCTTAGGTTTTTTATCACTAAGCACCGTACATAATAGACTATAGTAGGTGTAAAAAGTTAATTATATTTTATTTTTGAACTCCAACATAAAATTTTAGGTTTTTTCCCACTAAAAAACAAAGATAAAAGACTATAGTCCATGACATATATTTTATATAATATAGGTAAAAATTAAAATTAAATAATGAAGCTCAAATTTATTTATATTTACCTTTTTCACATTGAATTATGGTAAATTATATGTAAATATATTCAATATGTTTCTTCTCCATCACCAAATTTCATGTTTCTTTGTCAGTAAGCCACAGAGTTAAAAAACTATAAATGAATGACAAATATTTTAGGTTTTTTCTTCACCATCCCAAAGTTTTAGAATTTTTAATCATTAAGCACCGTACATAATAGACTATAGTAGGTGTAAAAAGTTAATTATATTTTATTTTTCAAATCCAACATAAAATTTTAGGTTTTTCCCACTAAAAAACAAAGATAATAGACTATAGTCCATGACATATATTTTAATTAAATAAGTAAAAATTAAAATTAAATATTGAAGTTCAAACTTATTTATATTTACCTTTTACACATTGAATTATGGTAAATTAGATGTAAATATATTTAATATATGTTTCTTCTCCATCACCAAATTTCATGTTTCTTCGTCAGTAAGCCACAAAGTTAAAAAACTATAAATGAATGACAAATATTATAGGTTTTTTCTTCACCATCCCAAAGTCTTAGGTTTTTTTATCACTAAGCACCGTACATAATAGACTATAGTAGGTGTAAAAAATTAATTATATTTTATTTTTCAACTCCAACATAAAATTTTAGGTTTTTCCCCACTAAAAAACAAAGATAAAAGACTATAGTCCACGACATATATTTTAATTAAATAAGTAAAAATTAAAATTAAATAATGAAGCTCAAAATTATTTATATTTACCTTTTTCACGTTGAAATATGGTAAATTAGATATAAATATATTCAATATGTTTCTTCTCCATCATCAAATTTTATGTTTCTTCGTCAGTAAGCCACAGAGTTAAAAAACTATAAATGAATGACAAATATTTTAGGTTTTTTCTTCACCATCCCAAAGTCTTAAGTTTTTTTATCAGTAAGCACCGTACATAATAGACTATAGTAGGTGTAAAAAGTTAATTATATTTTATTTTTCAAATCCAACATAAAATTTTAGGTTTTTCCCCACTAAAAAACAAAGATAAAAGACTATAGTCCACGACATATATTTTAATTAAATAAGTAAAAATTAAACTTAAATAATGAAGCTCAAAATTATTTATATTTACCTTTTTCACGTTGAAATATGGTAAATTAGATATAAATATATTCAATATGTTTCTTCTCCATCATCAAATTTTATGTTTCTTCGTCAGTAAGCCACAGAGTTAAAAAACTATAAATGAATGACAAATATTTTAGGTTTTTTCTTCACCATCCCAAAGTCTTAAGTTTTTTTATCAGTAAGCACCGTACATAATAGACTATAGTAGGTGTAAAAAGTTAATTATATTTTATTTTTCAAATCCAACATAAAATTTTAGGTTTTTCCCCACTAAAATACAAAGATAAAAGACTATAGTCCACGACATATATTTTAATTAAATAAGTAAAAATTAAAATTAAATAATGAAGCTCAAAATTATTTATATTTACTATTTTCACAATGAAATATGGTAAATTAGATGTAAATATATTCAATATGTTTCTTCTCCATCATCAAATTTTATGTTTCTTCGTCAGTAAGCCACAGAGTTAAAAAAAACTATAAATGAATGACAAATATTTTAGGTTTTTTCTTCACCATCCCAAAGTCTTAGGTTTTTTTATCACTAAGCACCGTACATAATAGACTATAGTAGGTGTAAAAAGTTAATTATATTTTATTTTTGAACTCCAACATAAAATTTTAGGTTTTTCCCCACTAAAAAACAAAGATAAAAGACTATAGTCCACGACATATATTTTAATTAAATAAGTAAAAATTAAAATTAAATAATGAAGCTCAAAATTATTTATATTTACCTTTTTCACATTGAAATATGGTAAATTATATGTAAATATATTCAATATGTTTCTTCTCCATCATCAAATTTTATGTTTCTTCGTCAGTAAGCCACATAGTTAAAAAAACTATAAATGAATGACAAATATTTTAGGTTTTTTCTTCACCATCCCAAAGTCTTAGGTTTTTTATCACTAAGCACCGTACATAATAGACTATAGTAGGTGTAAAAAGTTAATTATATTTTATTTTTGAACTCCAACATAAAATTTTAGGTTTTTCCCCACTAAAAAACAAAGATAAAAGACTATATAGTCCATGACATATATTTTATATAATATAGGTAAAAATTAAAATTAAATAATGAAGCTAAAATTTATTTATATTTACCATTTTCACATTGAATTATGGTAAATTAGATGTAAATATATTCAATATGTTTCTTCTCCATCACCAAATTTCATGTTTCTTCGTCAGTAAGCCACATAGTTAAAAAATATAAATGAATGACAAATATTTTAGGTTTTTTCTTCACCATCCCAAAGTCTTAGGTTTTTTTTATCACTTAGCACCGTACATAATAGACTATAGTAGGTGTAAAAAATTAATTATATTTCATTTTTCAACTCCAACATAAAATTTTAGGTTTTTCCCCACTAAAAAACAAAGATAAAAGACCATATAGTCCATGACATATATTTTATATAATATAGGTAAAAATTAAAATTAAATAATGAAGCTAAAATTTATTTATATTTACCATTTTCACATTGAATTATGGTAAATTAGATGTAAATATATTCAATATGTTTCTTCTCCATCACCAAATTTCATGTTTCTTCGTCAGTAAGCCACATAGTTAAAAAATATAAATGAATGACAAATATTTTAGGTTTTTTCTTCACCATCCCAAAGTCTTAGGTTTTTTTTATCACTTAGCACCGTACATAATAGACTATAGTAGGTGTAAAAAGTTAATTTTATTTTATTTTTCAACTCCAACATAAAATTTTAGGTTTTTCCCCACTAAAAAAGAAAGATAAAAGACTATAGTCCATGACATATATTTTATATAATATAGGTAAAAATTAAAATTAAATAATGAAGCTCAAACTTATTTATATTTACCTTTTTCACATTGAATTATGGTAAATTAGCTGTAAATATATTCAATATGTTTCTTCTCCATCACCAAATTTCATGTTTCTTCGTCAGTAAGCCACAGAGTTAAAAAACTATAAATGAATGACAAATATTTTAGGTTTTTTCTTCACCATCCCAAAGTCTTAAGTTTTTTTATCACTAAGCACCGTACAGAATAGACTATAGTAGGTGTAAAAAGTTAATTATATTTTATTTTTCAAATCCAACATAAAACTTTAGGTTTTTCCCCACTAAAAAACAAAGATAAAAGACTATAGTCCACGACATATATTTTAATTAAATAAGTAAAAATTAAAATTAAATAATGAAGCTCAAAATTATTTATATTTACCTTTTTCACATTGAAATATGGTAAATTAGATGTAAATATATTCAATATGTTTCTTCTCCATCATCAAATTTTATGTTTCTTCGTCAGTAAGCCACATAGTTAAAAAACTATAAATGAATGACAAATATTTTAGGTTTTTTCTTCACCATCCCAAAGTCTTAGGTTTTTTATCACTAAGCACCGTACATAATAGACTATAGTAGGTGTAAAAAGTTAATTATATTTTATTTTTGAACTCCAACATAAAATTTTAGGTTTTTTCCCACTAAAAAACAAAGATAAAAGACTATAGTCCATGACATATATTTTATATAATATAGGTAAAAATTAAAATTAAATAATGAAGCTCAAATTTATTTATATTTACCTTTTTCACATTGAATTATGGTAAATTATATGTAAATATATTCAATATGTTTCTTCTCCATCACCAAATTTCATGTTTCTTTGTCAGTAAGCCACAGAGTTAAAAAACTATAAATGAATGACAAATATTTTAGGTTTTTTCTTCACCATCCCAAAGTTTTAGATTTTTTTATCATTAAGCACCGTACATAATAGACTATAGTAGGTGTAAAAAGTTAATTATATTTTATTTTTCAAATCCAACATAAAATTTTAGGTTTTTCCCACTAAAAAACCAAGATAATAGACTATAGTCCATGACATATATTTTAATTAAATAAGTAAAAATTAAAATTAAATATTGAAGTTCAAACTTATTTATATTTACCTTTTACACATTGAATTATGGTAAATTAGATGTAAATATATTTAATATATGTTTCTTCTCCATCACCAAATTTCATGTTTCTTCGTCATTAAGCCACAAAGTTAAAAAACTATAAATGAATGACAAATATTATAGGTTTTTTCTTCACCATCCCAAAGTCTTAGGTTTTTTTATCACTAAGCACCGTACATAATAGACTATAGTAGGTGTAAAAAATTAATTATATTTTATTTTTCAACTCCAACATAAAATTTTAGGTTTTTCCCCACTAAAAAACAAAGATAAAAGACTATAGTCCACGACATATATTTTAATTAAATAAGTAAAAATTAAAATTAAATAATGAAGCTCAAAATTATTTATATTTACCTTTTTCACGTTGAAATATGGTAAATTAGATATAAATATATTCAATATGTTTCTTCTCCATCATCAAATTTTATGTTTCTTCGTCAGTAAGCCACAGAGTTAAAAAACTATAAATGAATGACAAATATTTTAGGTTTTTTCTTCACCATCCCAAAGTCTTAAGTTTTTTTATCAGTAAGCACCGTACATAATAGACTATAGTAGGTGTAAAAAGTTAATTATATTTTATTTTTCAAATCCAACATAAAATTTTAGGTTTTTCCCCACTAAAATACAAAGATAAAAGACTATAGTCCACGACATATATTTTAATTAAATAAGTAAAAATTAAAATTAAATAATGAAGCTCAAAATTATTTATATTTACTATTTTCACAATGAAATATGGTAAATTAGATGTAAATATATTCAATATGTTTCTTCTCCATCATCAAATTTTATGTTTCTTCGTCAGTAAGCCACAGAGTTAAAAAAAACTATAAATGAATGACAAATATTTTAGGTTTTTTCTTCACCATCCCAAAGTCTTAGGTTTTTTTATCACTAAGCACCGTACATAATAGACTATAGTAGGTGTAAAAAGTTAATTATATTTTATTTTTGAACTCCAACATAAAATTTTAGGTTTTTCCCCACTAAAAAACAAAGATAAAAGACTATAGTCCACGACATATATTTTAATTAAATAAGTAAAAATTAAAATTAAATAATGAAGCTCAAAATTATTTATATTTACCTTTTTCACATTGAAATATGGTAAATTATATGTAAATATATTCAATATGTTTCTTCTCCATCATCAAATTTTATGTTTCTTCGTCAGTAAGCCACATAGTTAAAAAAACTATAAATGAATGACAAATATTTTAGGTTTTTTCTTCACCATCCCAAAGTCTTAGGTTTTTTATCACTAAGCACCGTACATAATAGACTATAGTAGGTGTAAAAAGTTAATTATATTTTATTTTTGAACTCCAACATAAAATTTTAGGTTTTTCCCCACTAAAAAACAAAGATAAAAGACTATATAGTCCATGACATATATTTTATATAATATAGGTAAAAATTAAAATTAAATAATGAAGCTAAAATTTATTTATATTTACCATTTTCACATTGAATTATGGTAAATTATATGTAAATATATTCAATATGTTTCTTCTCCATCACCAAATTTCATGTTTCTTTGTCAGTAAGCCACAGAGTTAAAAAACTATAAATGAATGACAAATATTTTAGGTTTTTTCTTCACCATCCCAAAGTTTTAGATTTTTTTATCACTAAGCACCGTACATAATAGACTATAGTAGGTGTAAAAAGTTAATTATATTTTATTTTTCAAATCCAACATTAAATTTTAGGTTTTTCCCCACTAAAAAACAAAGATAAAAGACTATAGTCCACGACATATATTTTAATTAAATAAGTAAAAATTAAAATTAAATAATGAAGCTCAAAATTATTTATATTTACCTTTTTCACATTGAAATATGGTAAATTAGATGTAAATATATTCAATATGTTTCTTCTCCATCATCAAATTTTATGTTTCTTCGTCAGTAAGCCACATAGTTAAAAAACTATAAATGAATGACAAATATTTTAGGTTTTTTCTTCACCATCCCAAAGTCTTAGGTTTTTTATCACTAAGCACCGTACATAATAGACTATAGTAGGTGTAAAAAGTTAATTATATTTTATTTTTGAACTCCAACATAAAATTTTAGGTTTTTTCCCACTAAAAAACAAAGATAAAAGACTATAGTCCATGACATATATTTTATATAATATAGGTAAAAATTAAAATTAAATAATGAAGCTCAAATTTATTTATATTTACCTTTTTCACATTGAATTATGGTAAATTATATGTAAATATATTCAATATGTTTCTTCTCCATCACCAAATTTCATGTTACTTTGTCAGTAAGCCACAGAGTTTAAAAACTATAAATGAATGACAAAAAATTTTAGGTTTTTTCTTCACCATCCCAAAGTTTTAGATTTTTTTATCATTAAGCACCGTACATAATAGACTATAGTAGGTGTAAAAAGTTAATTATATTTTATTTTTCAAATCCAACATAAAATTTTAGGTTTTTCCCCACTAAAAAACAAAGATAAAAGACTATAGACTATGACATATATTTTATATAATATAGGTAAAAATTAAAATTAAATAATGAAGCTCAAACTTATTTATATTTACCTTTTACACATTGAATTATGGTAAATTAGATGTAAATATATTTAATATGTTTCTTCTCCATCACCAAATTTCATGTTTCTTCGTCAGTAAGCCACAAAGTTAAAAAACTATAAATGAATGACAAATATTATAGGTTTTTTCTTCACCATCCCAAAGTCTTAGGTTTTTTTATCACTAAGCATCGTACATAATAGACTATAGTAGGTGTAAAAAATTAATTATATTTTATTTTTCAACTCCAACATAAAATTTTAGGTTTTTCCCCACTAAAAAACAAAGATAAAAGACTATAGTCCACGACATATATTTTAATTAAATAAGTAAAAATTAAAATTAAATAATGAAGCTCAAAATTATTTATATTTACCTTTTTCACGTTGAAATATGGTAAATTAGATATAAATATATTCAATATGTTTCTTCTCCATCATCAAATTTTATGTTTCTTCGTCAGTAAGCGACAGAGTTAAAAAACTATAAATGAATGACAAATATTTTAGGTTTTTTCTTCACCATCCCAAAGTCTTAAGTTTTTTTATCAGTAAGCACCGTACATAATAGACTATAGTAGGTGTAAAAAGTTAATTATATTTTATTTTTCAAATCCAACATAAAATTTTAGGTTTTTCCCCACTAAAAAACAAAGATAAAAGACTATAGTCCACGACATATATTTTAATTAAATAAGTAAAAATTAAAATTAAATAATGAAGCTCAAAATTATTTATATTTACTATTTTCACATTGAAATATGGTAAATTAGATGTAAATATATTCAATATGTTTCTTCTCCATCATCAAATTTTATGTTTCTTCGTCAGTAAGCCACAGAGTTAAAAAAAACTATAAATGAATGACAAATATTTTAGGTTTTTTCTTCACCATCCCAAAGTCTTAGGTTTTTTTATGACTAAGCACCGTACATAATAGACTATTGTAGGTGTAAAAAGTTAATTATATTTTATTTTTGAACTCCAACATAAAATTTTAGGTTTTTCCCCACTAAAAAACAAAGATAAAAGACTATAGTCCACGACATATATTTTAATTAAATAAGTAAAAATTAAAATTAAATAATGAAGCTCAAAATTATTTATATTTACCTTTTTCACATTGAAATATGGTAAATTATATGTAAATATATTCAATATGTTTCTTCTCCATCATCAAATTTTATGTTTCTTCGTCAGTAAGCCACATAGTTAAAAAACTATAAATGAATGACAAATATTTTAGGTTTTTTCTTCACCATCCCAAAGTCTTAGGTTTTTTATCACTAAGCACCGTACATAATAGACTATAGTAGGTGTAAAAAGTTAATTATATTTTATTTTTGAACTCCAACATAAAATTTTAGGTTTTTCCCCACTAAAAAACAAAGATAAAAGACTATAGTCCATGACATATATTTTATATAATATAGGTAAAAATTAGAATTAAATAATGAAGCTAAAATTTATTTATATTTACCTTTTTCACATTGAATTATGGTAAATTATATGTAAATATATTCAATATGTTTCTTCTCCATCACCAAATTTCATGTTTCTTTGTCAGTAAGCCACAGAGTTAAAAAACTATAAATGAATGACAAATATTTTAGGTTTTTTCTTCACCATCCCAAAGTTTTAGATTTTTTTATCATTAAGCACCGTACATAATAGACTTTAGTAGGTGTAAAAAGTTAATTATATTTTATTTTTCAAATCCAACATATAATTTTAGGTTTTTCCCCACTAAAAAACAAAGATAAAAGACTATAGTCCACGACATATATTTTAATTAAATAAGTAAAAATTAAAATTAAATAATGAAGCTCAAACTTATTTATATTTACCTTTTACACATTGAATTATGGTAAATTAGATGTAAATATATTTAATATGTTTCTTCTCCATCACCAAATTTCATGTTTCTTCGTCAGTAAGCCACAAAGTTAAAAAACTATAAATGAATGACAAATATTATAGGTTTTTTCTTCACCATCCCAAAGTCTTAGGTTTTTTTATCACTAAGCACCGTACATAGTAGACTATAGTAGGTGTAAAAAATTAATTATATTTTATTTTTGAACTCCAACATAAAATTTTAGGTTTTTCCCCACTAAAAAACAAAGATAAAAGACTATAGTCCATGACATATATTTTATATAATATAGGAAAAAATTAAAATTAAATAATGAAGCTCAAACTTATTTATATTTACATTTTTCACATTGAATTATGGTAAATTAGATGTAAATATATTCAATATGTTTCTTCTCCATCACCAAATTTCATGTTTCTCCGTCAGTAAGCCACATAGTTAAAAAATATAAATGAATGACAAATATTTTAGGTTTTTTCTTCACCATCCCAAAGTCTTAGGTTTTTTTTATCACTTAGCACCGTACATAATAGACTACAGTACGTGTAAAAAATTAATTATATTTCATTTTTCAACTCCAACATAAAATTTTAGGTTTTTCCCTACTAAAAAACAAAGATAAAAGACTATAGACTATGACATATATTTTATATAATATAGGTAAAAATTAAAATTAAATAATGAAGCTCAAACTTATTTATATTTACCTTTTTCACATTGAATTATGGTAAATTAGATGTAAATATATTCAATATGTTTCTTCTTAATCGCCAAATTTCATGTTTCTTCGTTAGTAAGTCACAAAGTTAAAAAAACTACAAATGAATGACAATACTTTAGGTTTTTTCTTCACCATCCCAAAGTCTTAGGTTTTTTATCACTAAGCACCGTACATAATAGACTATAGTAGGTGTAAAAAGTTAATTTTATTTTATTTTTCAACTCCAACATAAAATTTTAGGTTTTTCCCCACTAAAAAAGAAAGATAAAAGACTATAGTCCATGACATATATTTTATATTATATAGGTAAAAATTAAAATTAAATAATGAAGCTCAAACTTATTTTTATTTACCTTTTTCACATTGAATTATGGTAAATTAGATGTAAATATATTCAATATGTTTCTTCTTTATCACCAAATTTCATGTTTCTTCGTCAATAAGCCACAGAGTTAAAAAACTATAAATGAATGACAAATATTTTAGGTTTTTTCTTCACCATCCCAAAGTCTTAGGTTTTTTTATCACTAAGCACCGTACATAATAGACCATAGTAGGTGTAAAAAGTTAATTATATTTTATTTTTGAACTCCAACATAAAATTTTAGGTTTTTCCCCACTAAAAAACAAAGATAAAAGATTATAGTCCATGACATATATTTTATATAATATAGGTAACAATTAAAATTAAATAATGAAGCTCAAACTTATTTATATTTACATTTTTCACATTGAATTATGGTAAATTACATGTAAATATATTCAATATGTTTCTTCTCCATCACCAAATTTTATGTTTCTCCGTCAGTAAGCCACAGAGTTAAAAAAATATAAATGAATGACAAATATTTTAGGTTTTTTCTTCACCATCCCAAAGTCTTAGGTTTTTTTATCACTTAGCACCGTACATAATAGACTATAGTAGGTGTAAAAAATTAATTATATTTTATTTTTCAACTCTAACATAAAAGTTTAGGTTTTTCCCCACTAAAAAACAAAGATAAAAGACTATAGACCATGACATATATTTTATATAATATAGGTAAAAATTAAAATTAAATATTGAAGCTCAAACTTATTTATATTTACCTTTTTCACATTGAATTATAGTAAATTAGATGTAAATATATTCAATATGTTTCTTCTTCATCACCAAATTTCATGTTTCTTCGTCAGTAAGCCACAGAGTTAAAAAACTATAAATGAATGACAAATATTTTAGGTTTTTTCTTCACCATCCCAAAGTCTTAGGTTTTTTTATCACTTAGCACCGTACATAATAGACTATAGTACGTGTAAAAAATTAATTATATTTCATTTTTCAACTCCAACATAAAATTTTAGGTTTTTCCCTACTAAAAAACAAAGATAAAAGACTATAGACTATGACATATATTTTATATAATATAGGTAAAAATTAAAATTAAATAATGAAGCTCAAACTTATTTATATTTACCTTTTTCACATTGAATTATGGTAAATTAGATGTAAATATATTCAATATGTTTCTTCTTAATCGCCAAATTTCATGTTTATTCGTCAGTAAGTCACAAAGTTAAAAAAACTACAAATGAATGACAATACTTTAGGTTTTTTCTTCACCATCCCAAAGTCTTAGGTTTTTTTATCACTAAGCACCGTACATAATAGACTATAGTAGGTGTAAAAACTTAATTTTATTTTATTTTTCAACTCCAACATAAAATTTTAGGTTTTTCCCACTAAAAAAGAAAGATAAAAGACTATAGTCCATGACATATATTTTATATTATATAGGTAAAAATTAAAATTAAATAATGAAGCTCAAACTTATTTTTATTTACCTTTTTCACATTGAATTATGGTAAATTAGATGTAAATATATTCAATATGTTTCTTCTTTATCACCAAATTTCATGTTTCTTCGTCAATAAGCCACAGAGTTAAAAAACTATAAATGAATGACAAATATTTTAGGTTTTTTCTTCACCATCCCAAAGTCTTAGGTTTTTTTATCACTAAGCACCGTACATAATAGACCATAGTAGGTGTAAAAAGTTAATTATATTTTATTTTTGAACTCCAACATAAAATTTTAGGTTTTTCCCCACTAAAAAACAAAGATAAAAGATTATAGTCCATGACATATATTTTATATAATATAGGTAACAATTAAAATTAAATAATGAAGCTCAAACTTATTTATATTTACATTTTTCACATTGAATTATGGTAAATTACATGTAAATATATTCAATATGTTTCTTCTCCATCACCAAATTTTATGTTTCTCCGTCAGTAAGCCACAGAGTTAAAAAAATATAAATGAATGACAAATATTTTAAGTTTTTTCTTCACCATCCCAAAGTCTTAGGTTTTTTTATCACTTAGCACCGTACATAATAGACTATAGTAGGTGTAAAAAATTAATTATATTTTATTTTTCAACTCTAACATAAAAGTTTAGGTTTTTCCACACTAAAAAACAAAGATAAAAGACTATAGACCATGACATATATTTTATATAATATAGGTAAAAATTAAAATTAAATATTGAAGCTCAAACTTATTTATATTTACCTTTTTCACATTGAATTATAGTAAATTAGATGTAAATATATTCAATATGTTTCTTCTTCATCACCAAATTTCATGTTTCTTCGTCACTAAGCCACAGAGTTAAAAAACTATAAATGAATGACAAATATTTTAGGTTTTTTCTTCACCATCCCAAAGTCTTAGGTTTTTTTATCACTAAGCACCATACGTAATAGACTATAGTAGGTGTAAAAAGTTAATTATATTTTATTTTTGAACTCCAACATAAAATTTTAGGTTTTTCCCCACTAAAAAACAAAGATAAAAGACTATAGTCCACGACATATATTTTAATTAAATAAGTAAAAATTAAAATTAAATAATGAAGCTCAAAATTATTTATATTTACCTTTTTCACATTGAAATATGGTAAATTAGATGTACATATATTCGATATGTTTCTTCTCCATCATCAAATTTTATGTTTCTTCGTCAGTAAGCCACAGAGTTAAAAAAACTATAAATGAATGACAAATATTTTAGGTTTTTTCTTCACCATCCCAAAGTGTTAGGTTTTTTTATCACTAAGCATCGTACATAATAGACTATAGTAGGTGTAAAAAGTTAATTATATTTTATTTTTGAACTCCAACATAAAATTTTAGGTTTTTCCCCACTAAAAAACAAAGATAAAAGACTATAGTCCATGACATATATTTTATATAATATAGGTAAAAATTAAAATTAAATAATGAAGCTCAAACTTATTTATATTTACATTTTTCACATTTAATTATGGTAAATTAGATGTAAATATATTCAATATGTTTCTTCTCCATCACCAAATTTCATGTTTCTTCGTCAGTAAGCCACATAGTTAAAAAATATAAATGAATGACAAATATTTTAGGTTTTTTCTTCACCATCCCAAAGTCTTAGGTTTTTTTATCACTTAGCACCGTACATAATAGACTATAGTAGGAGTAAAAAATTAATTATATTTCATTTTTCAACTCCAACACAAAATTTTAGGTTTTTCCCCACTAAAAAACAAAGATAACAGACTATAGACCATGACATATATTTTATATAATATAGGTAAAAATTAAAATTATATAATGAAGCTCAAACGTATTTATATTTACCTTTTTCACATTGAATTATGGTAAATTAGATGTAAATATATTCAATATGTTTCTTCTTCATCACCAAATTTCATGTTTCTTCGTCAGTAAGCCACAAAGTTAAAAAAACTACAAATAAATGATAATACTTTAGGTTTTTTCTTCACCATCCCAAAGTCTTAGGTTTTTTATCACTAAGCACCGTACATAATAGACTATAGTAGGCGTAAAAAGTTAATTAAATTTTATTTTTCAACTCCAACAAAATTTTTTAGGTTTTTCCCCACTAAAAAAGAAAGATAAAAGACTATAGTCCACGACATATATTTTAATTAAATAAGTAAAAATTAAAATTAAATAATGAAGCTCAAACTTATTTATATTTACCTTTTTCACATTGAAATATGGTAAATTAGATGTAAATATATTCAATATGTTTCTTCTCCATCATAAAATTTTATGTTTCTTCGTCAGTAAGCCACAGAGTTAAAAAACTATAAATGAATGACAAATATTTTAGGTTTTTTATTCACCATCCCAAAGTATTAGGTTTTTTTATCACTAAGCACCGTACTTAATAGACTATAGTAGGTGTAAAAAGTTAATTATATTTTATTTTTGAACTCCAACATAAAATTTTAGGTTTTTCCCCATAAAAAATTAAAGATAAAAGACTATAGTCCATGACATATATTTTATATAATATAGGTAAAAATTAAAATTAAATAATGAAGCTCAAATTTATTTATATTTACCTTTTCACATTGAATTATGGTAAATTAGATGTAAATATATCAAATATGTTTCTTCTTCATCATCAAATTTCATGTTTCTTCGTCAATAAGCCACAGAGTTAAAAAACTATAAATGAATGATAAATATTTTAGGTTTTTTCTTCACCATCCCAAAGTCTTAGGTTTTTTTTATCATTAAGCACCGTACATAATAGACTATAGTAGGTGTAAAAAGTGAATTATATTTTATTTTTCAAATCCAACATAAAATTTTAGGTTTTTCCCCACTAAAAAACAAAGATAAAAGACTATAGTCCACGACATATATTTTAATTAAATAAGTAAAAATTAAAATTAAATAATGAAACTAAAAGTTATTTATATTTACCTTTTAAACATTGAATTATGGTAAATTAGATGTAAATATATTCAATATGTTTCTTCTACATCACCAAATTTAATGTTTCTTCGTCAGTAAGCCACAGAGTTAAAAAAAACTATAAATGAATGACAAATATTATAGGTTTTTTCTTCACCATCCCAAAGTCTTAGGTTTTTTTATCACTAAGCACCGTACATAATAGACTATAGTAGGTGTAAAAAGTTCATTATATTTTATTTTTGAACTCCAACATAAAATTTTAGGTTTTTCCCAACTAAAAAATAAAGATAAAAGACTATAGTCCATGACATATATTTTATATAATATAGGTAAAAATTAAAATTAAATAATGAAGCTCAAACTTATTTATATTTACATTTTTCAAATTGAATTATAGTAAATTAGATGTAAATATATTCAATATGTTTCTTCTCCATCACCAAATTTCATGTTTCTTCGTCAGTAAACCACAAAGTTAAAAAACTATAAATGAGTGACAAATATTTTAGGTTTTTTCTTCACCATCCCAAAGTCTTAGGTTTTTTTTATCACTAAGCACTGTACATAATAGACTATAGTAGGTGTAAAAAATTAATTTTATTTTATTTTTCAACTCTAACATAGAATTTTAGGTTTTTCCCCACTAAAAAACAAAGATAAAAGACTACAGACCATGACATATATGTTATATAATATAGGTAAAAATTAAAATTAAATAATGAAGCTCAAAATTCTTTATATTTACCTTTTTCACATTGAATTATGGTAAATTAGATGTAAATATATTCAATATGTTTCTTCTCCATCACCAAATTTCATGTTTCTTCGTTAGTAAGCCACAGAGTTAAAAAAACTACAAATGACTGACAAATATTTTAGGTTTTTTCTTCACCATCCCAAAGTCCTAGGTTTTTTATCACTAAGCACCGTACATAATAGTCTATAGTAGGCGTAAAAAGTTAACTAAATTTTATTTTTCAAATCCAAAATTTTTTTTTAGGTTTTTCCCCACTAAAAAACAAAGATAAAAGACTATAGTCCACGACATATATTTTAATTAAATAAGTAAAAATTAAAATTAAATAATGAAGCTCAAACTTATTTATATTTACCTTTTTCACATTGAAATATGGTAAATTAGATGTAAATATATTCAATATGTTTCTTCTCCATCATAAAATTTTATGTTTCTTCGTCAGTAAGCCACAGAGTTAAAAAACTATAAATGAATGACAAATATTTTAGGTTTTTTATTCACCATCCCAAAGTATTATGTTTTTTTATCACTAAGCACCGTACTTAATAGACTATAGTAGGTGTAAAAAGTTAATTATATTTTATTTTTGAACTCCAACATAAAATTTTAGGTTTTTCCCCATTAAAAAACAAAGATAAAAGACTATAGTCCATGACATATATTTTATATAATATAGGTAAAAATTAAAATTAAATAATGAAGCTCAAATTTATTTATATTTACCTTTTCACATTGAATTATGGTAAATTAGATGTAAATATATCAAATATGTTTCTTCTTCATCATCAAATTTCATGTTTCTTCGTCAATAAGCCACAGAGTTAAAAAACTATAAATGAATGATAAATATTTTAGGTTTTTTCTTCACCATCCCAAAGTCTTAGGTTTTTTTTATCATTAAGCACCGTACATAATAGACTATAGTAGGTGTAAAAAGTGAATTATATTTTATTTTTCAAATCCAACATAAAATTTTAGGTTTTTCCCCACTAAAAAACAAAGGTAAAAGACTATAGTCCACGACATATATTTTAATTAAATAAGTAAAAATTAAAATTAAATAATGAAACTAAAAGTTATTTATATTTACCTTTTTCACATTGAATTATGGTAAATTAGATGTAAATATATTCAATATGTTTCTTCTCCATCACCAAATTTCATGTTTCTTCGTTAGTAAGCCACAGAGTTAAAAAAACTACAAATGACTGACAAATATTTTAGGTTTTTTCTTCACCATCCCAAAGTCCTAGGTTTTTTATCACTAAGCACCGTACATAATAGTCTATAGTAGGCGTAAAAAGTTAACTAAATTTTATTTTTCAAATCCAAAATTTTTTTTAGGTTTTTCCCCACTAAAAAACAAAGATAAAAGACTATAGTCCACGACATATATTTTAATTAAATAAGTAAAATTAAAATTAAATAATGAAGCTCAAACTTATTTATATTTACCTTTTTCACATTGAAATATGGTAAATTAGATGTAAATATATTCAATATGTTTCTTCTCCATCATCAAATTTTATGTTTCTTCGTCAGTAAGCCACAGAGTTAAAAAACTATAAATGAATGACAAATATTTTAGGTTTTTTATTCACCATCCCAAAGTATTAGGTTTTTTTATCACTAAGCACCGTACTTAATAGACTATAGTAGGTGTAAAAAGTTAATTATATTTTATTTTTGAACTCCAACATAAAATTTTAGGTTTTTCCCCACTAAAAAACAAAGATAAAAGACTATAGTCCATGACATATATTTTATATAATATAGGTAAAAATTAAAATTAAATAATGAAGCTCAAATTTATTTATATTTACCTTTTCACATTGAATTATGGTAAATTAGATGTAAATATATCAAATATGTTTCTTCTCCATCACCAAATTTCATGTTTCTTCGTCAATAAGCCACAGAGTTAAAAAACTATAAATGAATGATAAATATTTTAGGTTTTTTCTTCACCATCCCAAAGTCTTAGGTTTTTTTATCATTAAGCACCGTACATAATAGACTATAGTAGGTGTAAAAAGTGAATTATATTTTATTTTTCAAATCCAACATAAAATTTTAGGTTTTTCCCCACTAAAAACAAAGATAAAAGACTATAGTCCACGACATATATTTTAATTAAATAAGTAAAAATTAAAATTAAATAATGAAACTAAAAGTTATTTATATTTACCTTTTAAACATTGAATTATGGTAAATTAGATGTAAATATATTCAATATGTTTCTTCTACATCACCAAATTTAATGTTTCTTCGTCAGTAAGCCACAGAGTTAAAAAAAACTATAAATGAATGACAAATATTATAGGTTTTTTCTTCACCATCCCAAAGTCTTAGGTTTTTTTTATCACTAAGCACCGTACATAATAGACTATAGTAGGTGTAAAAAGTTCATTATATTTTATTTTTGAACTCCAACATAAAATTTTAGGTTTTTCCCAACTAAAAAATAAAGATAAAAGACTATAGTCCATGACATATATTTTATATAATATAGGTAAAAATTAAAATTAAATAATGAAGCTCAAACTTATTTATATTTACATTTTTCAAATTGAATTATAGTAAATTAGATGTAAATATATTCAATATGTTTCTTCTCCATCACCAAATTTCATGTTTCTTCGTCAGTAAACCACAAAGTTAAAAAACTATAAATGAGTGACAAATATTTTAGGTTTTTTCTTCACCATCCCAAAGTCTTAGGTTTTTTTTATCACTAAGCACTGTACATAATAGACTATAGTAGGTGTAAAAAATTAATTTTATTTTATTTTTCAAATCTAACATAAAATTTTAGGTTTTTCCCCACTAAAAAACAAAGATAAAAGACTACAGACCATGACATATATGTTATATAATATAGGTAAAAATTAAAATTAAATAATGAAGCTCAAAATTCTTTATATTTACCTTTTTCACATTGAATTATGGTAAATTAGATGTAAATATATTCAATATGTTTCTTCTCCATCACCAAATTTCATGTTTCTTCGTTAGTAAGCCACAGAGTTAAAAAAACTACAAATGACTGACAAATATTTTAGGTTTTTTCTTCACCATCCCAAAGTCCTAGGTTTTTTATCACTAAGCACCGTACATAATAGTCTATAGTAGGCGTAAAAAGTTAACTAAATTTTATTTTTCAAATCCAAAATTTTTTTTTAGGTTTTTCCCCACTAAAAAACAAAGATAAAAGACTATAGTCCACGACATATATTTTAATTAAATAAGTAAAAATTAAAATTAAATAATGAAGCTCAAACTTATTTATATTTACCTTTTCACATTGAAATATGGTAAATTAGATGTAAATATATTCAATATGTTTCTTCTCCATCATCAAATTTTATGTTTCTTCGTCAGTAAGCCACAGAGTTAAAAAACTATAAATGAATGACAAATATTTTAGGTTTTTTCTTCACCATCCCAAAGTCTTAGGTTTTTTTATCACTAAGCACCGTACATAATAGACTATAGTAGTTGTAAAAAGTTAATTATATTTTATTTTTGAACTCCAACATAAAATTTTAGGTTTTTCCCCACTAAAAAACAAAGATAAAAGACTATAGTCCATGACATATATTTTATATATTATAGGTAAAAATTAAAATTAAATAATGAAGCACAAATTTATTTATATTTACCTTTTCACATTGAATTATGGTAAATTAGATGTAAATATATTAAATATGTTTCTTCTCCATCACCAAATTTCATGTTTCTTCGTCAATAAGCCACAGAGTTAAAAAAACTATAAATGAATGACAAATATTTTACGTTTTTTCTTTACCATCCCAAAGTCTTAGGTTTTTTTATCACTAAGCACCGTACATAATAGACTATAGTAGGTGTAAAAAGTTAATTATATTTTATTTTTGAACTCCAACATAAAATTTTAGGTTTTTCCCCACTAAAAAACAAAGGTAAAAGACTATAGTCCATGATATATATTTTATATAATATAGGTAAAAATTAAAATTAAATAATGAAGCTCAAACTTATTTATATTTACATTTTTCACATTGAATTCTGGTAAATTAGATGTAAATATATTCAATATGTTTCTTCTCCATCACCAAATTTCATGTTTCTTCGTCAGTAAGCCACAAAGTTAAAAAACTATAAATGAGTGACAAATATTTTAGGTTTTTTCTTCACCATCCCAAAGTCTTAGGTTTTTTTATCACTAAGCACTGTACATAATAGACTATAGTAGGTGTAAAAAATTAATTTTATTTTATTTTTCAACTCTAACATAAAATTTTAGGTTTTTCCCCACTAAAAAACAAAGATAAAAGACTATAGACCATGACATATATGTTATATAATATAGGTAAAAATTAAAATTAAATAATGAAGCTCAAAATTCTTTATATTTACCTTTTTCACATTGAATTATGGTAAATTAGATGTAAATATATTAAATATGTTTCTTCTCCATCACCAAATTTCATGTTTCTTCGTCAATAAGCCACAGAGTTAAAAAAACTATAAATGAATGACAAATATTTTACGTTTTTTCTTTACCATCCCAAAGTCTTAGGTTTTTTTATCACTAAGCACCGTACATAATAGACTATAGTAGGTGTAAAAAGTTAATTATATTTTATTTTTGAACTCCAACATAAAATTTTAGGTTTTTCCCCACTAAAAAACAAAGGTAAAAGACTATAGTCCATGATATATATTTTATATAATATAGGTAAAAATTAAAATTAAATAATGAAGCTCAAACTTATTTATATTTACATTTTTCACATTGAATTCTGGTAAATTAGATGTAAATATATTCAATATGTTTCTTCTCCATCACCAAATTTCATGTTTCTTCGTCAGTAAGCCACAAAGTTAAAAAACTATAAATGAGTGACAAATATTTTAGGTTTTTTCTTCACCATCCCAAAGTCTTAGGTTTTTTTTATCACTAAGCACTGTACATAATAGACTATAGTAGGTGTAAAAAATTAATTTTATTTTATTTTTCAACTCTAACATAAAATTTTAGGTTTTTCCCCACTAAAAAACAAAGATAAAAGACTATAGACCATGACATATATGTTATATAATATAGGTAAAAATTAAAATTAAATAATGAAGCTCAAAATTCTTTATATTTACCTTTTTCACATTGAATTATGGTAAATTAGATGTAAATATATTCAATATGTTTCTTCTCCATCACCAAATTTCATGTTTCTTCGTTAGTAAGCCACAGAGTTAAAAAAACTACAAATGACTGACAAATATTTTAGGTTTTTTCTTCACCATCCCAAAGTCCTAGGTTTTTTATCACTAAGCACCGTACATAATAGTCTATAGTAGGCGTAAAAAGTTAACTAAATTTTATTTTTCAAATCCAAAATTTTTTTTTAGGTTTTTCCCCACTAAAAAACAAAGATAAAAGACTATAGTCCACGACATATATTTTAATTAAATAAGTAAAAATTAAAATTAAATAATGAAGCTCAAACTTATTTATATTTACCTTTTTCACATTGAAATATGGTAAATTAGATGTAAATATATTCAATATGTTTCTTCTCCATCATCAAATTTATGTTTCTTCGTCAGTAAGCCACAGAGTTAAAAACTATAAATGAATGACAAATATTTTAGGTTTTTTCTTCACCATCCCAAAGTCTTAGGTTTTTTTATCACTAAGCACCGTACATAATAGACTATAGTAGTTGTAAAAAGTTAATTATATTTTATTTTTGAACTCCAACATAAAATTTTAGGTTTTTCCCCACTAAAAAACAAAGATAAAAGACTATAGTCCATGACATATATTTTATATATTATAGGTAAAAATTAAAATTAAATAATGAAGCACAAATTTATTTATATTTACCTTTTCACATTGAATTATGGTAAATTAGATGTAAATATATTAAATATGTTTCTTCTCCATCATCAAATTTCATGTTTCTTCGTCAATAAGCCACAGAGTTAAAAAACTATAAATGAATGACAAATATTTTACGTTTTTTCTTTACCATCCCAAAGTCTTAGGTTTTTTTATCACTAAGCACCGTACATAATAGACTATAGTAGGTGTAAAAAGTTAATTATATTTTATTTTTGAACTCCAACATAAAATTTTAGGTTTTTCCCCACTAAAAAACAAAGGTAAAAGACTATAGTCCATGATATATATTTTATATAATATAGGTAAAAATTAAAATTAAATAATTAAGCTCAAACTTATTTATATTTACATTTTTCACATTGAATTCTGGTAAATTAGATGTAAATATATTCAATATGTTTCTTCTCCATCACCAAATTTCATGTTTCTTCGTCAGTAAGCCACAAAGTTAAAAAACTATAAATGAGTGACAAATATTTTAGGTTTTTTCTTCACCATCCCAAAGTCTTAGGTTTTTTTATCACTAAGCACCGTAGATAATAGACTATAGTAGGTGTAAAAAATTAATTATATTTTATTTTTCAACTCCAACATAAAATTTTAGGTTTTTCCCCACTAAAAAACAAAGATAAAAGACTATAGACCATGACATATATGTTATATAATATAGGTAAAAATTAAAATTAAATAATAAAGCTCAAACTTATTTATATTTAACTTTTTCACATTAAAATATGGTAAATTAGATGCAAATATATTCAATATGTTTCTTCTCCATCACCAAATTTCATGTTTTTTCGTCAGTAAGCCACAGAGTTAAAAAAAACTACAAATGAATGACAAATATTTTAGGTTTTTTCTTCACCATCCAAAGTCTTAGGTTTTTTATCACTAAGCACCGTACATAATAGACTATAGTAGGCGTAAAAAGTTAATTAAATTTTATTTTTCAAATCCAAAATTTTTTTTTAGGTTTTTCCCCACTAAAAAACAAAGATAAAACACTATAGTCCACGACATATATTTTAAATCAAATAAGTAAAAATTAAAATTAAATAATGAAGCTCAAACTTATTTATATTTACCTTTTTCACATTGAAATATGGTAAATTAGATGTAAATATATTCAATATGTTTCTTCTCCATCATCAAATTTTATGTTTCTTCGTCAGTAACCACAGAGTTAAAAAACTATAGATGAATGACAAATATTTTAGGTTTTTTCTTCACCATCCCAAAGTCTTAGGTTTTTTTATCACTAAGCACCGTACATAATAGACTATAGTAGTTGTAAAAAGTTAATTATATTTTATTTTTGAACTCCAACATAAAATTTTAGGTTTTTCCCCACTAAAAAACAAAGATAAAAGACTATAGTCCATGACATATATTTTATATATTATAGGTAAAAATTAAAATTAAATAATGAAGCACAAATTTATTTATATTTACCTTTTCACATTGAATTATGGTAAATTAGATGTAAATATATTAAATATGTTTCTTCTCCATCACCAAATTTCATGTTTCTTCGTCAATAAGCCACAGAGTTAAAAAACTATAATTGAATGACAAATATTTTACGTTTTTTCTTCACCATCCCAAAGTCTTAGGTTTTTTTATTATTAAGCACCGTACATAATAGACTATAGTAGGTGTAAAAAGTGAATTATATTTTATTTTTCAAATCCAACATAAAATTTTAGGTTTTTCCCCACTAAAAAACAAAGATAAAAGACTATAGTCCGCGACATATATTTTAATTAAATAAGTAAAAATTAAAATTAAATAATGAAGCTCAAACTTATTTATATTTACCTTTTACACATTGAATTACGGTAAATTAGATGTAGGTAAATTAGATGTAAATATATTTAATATGTCTCTTCTCCATCACCAAATTTCATGTTTCTTCGTCAGTAAGCCACAGAGTTAAAAAACTATAAATGAATGACAAATATTTTAGGTTTTTCTTCACCATCCCAAAGTCTTAGGTTTTTTTATCACTAAGCACCGTAGATAATAGACTATAGTAGGTGTAAAAAATTAATTATATTTTATTTTTCAACTCCAACATAAAATTTTAGGTTTTTCCCCACTAAAAAACAAAGATAAAAGACTATAGACCATGACATATATGTTATATAATATAGGTAAAAGAATTAAAATTAAATAATAAAGCTCAAACTTATTTATATTTAACTTTTTCACATTAAAATATGGTAAATTAGATGCAAATATATTCAATATGTTTCTTCTCCATCACCAAATTTCATGTTTTTTTCGTCAGTAAGCCACAGAGTTAAAAAAACTACAAATGAATGACAAATATTTTAGGTTTTTTCTTCACCATCCCGAAAGTCTTAGGTTTTTTATCACTAAGCACCGTACATAATAGACTATAGTAGGCGTAAAAAGTTAATTAAATTTTATTTTTCAAATCCAAAATTTTTTTTTAGGTTTTTCCCCACTAAAAAACAAAGATAAAACACTATAGTCCACGACATATATTTTAAATCAAATAAGTAAAAATTAAAATTAAATAATGAAGCTCAAACTTATTTATATTTACCTTTTTCACATTGTAAATATGGTAAATTAGATGTAAATATATTCAATATGTTTCTTCTCCATCATCAAATTTTATGTTTCTTCGTCAGTAACCACAGAGTTAAAAAACTATAGATGAATGACAAATATTTTAGGTTTTTTCTTCACCATCCCAAAGTCTTAGGTTTTTTTTATCACTAAGCACCGTACATAATAGACTATAGTAGTTGTAAAAAGTTAATTATATTTTATTTTGAACTCCAACATAAAATTTTAGGTTTTTCCCCACTAAAAAACAAAGATAAAAGACTATAGTCCATGACATATATTTTATATATTATAGGTAAAAATTAAAATTAAATAATGAAGCACAAATTTATTTATATTTACCTTTTCACATTGAATTATGGTAAATTAGATGTAAATATATTAAATATGTTTCTTCTCCATCACCAAATTTCATGTTTCTTCGTCAATAAGCCACAGAGTTAAAAAAACTATAATTGAATGACAAATATTTTACGTTTTTTCTTCACCATCCAAAGTCTTAGGTTTTTTTATTATTAAGCACCGTACATAATAGACTATAGTAGGTGTAAAAAGTGAATTATATTTTATTTTTCAAATCCAACATAAAATTTTAGGTTTTTTCCCCACTAAAAAACAAAGATAAAAGACTATAGTCCGCGACATATATTTTAATTAAATAAGTAAAAATTAAAATTAAATAATGAAGCTCAAACTTATTTATATTTACCTTTTACACATTGAATTACGGTAAATTAGATGTAAATATATTTAATATGTCTCTTCTCCATCACCAAATTTCATGTTTCTTCGTCAGTAAGCCACAGAGTTAAAAAACTATAAATGAATGACAAATATTTTAGGTTTTTTCTTCACCATCCCAAAGTCTTAGGTTTTTTTATCACTAAGCACCGTAGATAATAGACTATAGTAGGTGTAAAAAATTAATTATATTTTATTTTTCAACTCCAACATAAAATTTTAGGTTTTTCCCCACTAAAAAACAAAGATAAAAGACTATAGGACCATGACATATATGTTATATAATATAGGTAAAAATTAAAATTAAATAATAAAGCTCAAACTTATTTATATTTAACTTTTTCACATTAAAATATGGGTAAATTAGATGCAAATATATTCAATATGTTTCTTCTCCATCACCAAATTTCATGTTTTTTCGTCAGTAAAGCCACAGAGTTAAAAAACTACAAATGAATGACAAATATTTTAGGTTTTTTTCTTCACCATCCCAAAGTCTTAGGTTTTTTATCACTAAGCACCGTACATAATAGACTATAGTAGGCGTAAAAAGTTAATTAAATTTTATTTTTCAAATCCAAAAATTTTTTTAGGTTTTTCCCCACTAAAAACAAAGATAAAACACTATAGTCCACGACATATATTTTAATTAAATAAGTAAGAATTAAAATTAAATAAGTGAAGCTCAACTTATTTATATTTACCTTTTTCACATTGAAATATGGTAAATTAGATGTAAATATATTCAATATGTTTCTTCTCCATCATCAAATTTTATGTTGTCTTCGTCAGTAACCACAGAGTTAAAAAACTATAGATAAATGACAAATATTTTAGTTTTTTCTTCACCATCCCAAAGTCTTAGGTTTTTTTATCACTAAGCACCGTACATAATAGACTATAGTAGTTGTAAAAAGTTAATTATATTTTATTTTTGAACTCCAACATAAAATTTTAGGTTTTTCCCCACTAAAAACAAAGATAAAAGACTATAGTCCATGACATATATTTTATATATTATAGGTAAAAATTAAAATTAAATAATGAAGCACAAATTTATTTATATTTACACTTTTCACATTGAATTATGGTAAATTAGATGTAAATATATTAAATATGTTTCTTCTCCATCACCAAATTTCATGTTTCTTCGTCAATAAGCCACAGAGTTAAAAAAACTATAAATGAATGACAAATATTTTACGTTTTTTCTTCACCATCCCAAAGTCTTAGGTTTTTTTATCATTAAGTACCGACATAATAGACTATAGTAGGTGTAAAAAGTGAATTATATTTTATTTTCAAATCCCAACATAAAATTTTAGGTTTTTTCCCCACTAAAAAACAAAGATAAAAGACTATAGTCCGCGACATATATTTTAATTAAATAAGTAAAAATTAAAATTAAATAATGAAGCTCAAACTTATTTATATTTACCTTTTACACATTGAATTACGGTAAATTAGATGTAAATATATTTAATATGTCTCTTCTCCATCACACAAATTTCATGTTTCTTCGTCAGTAAGCCACAGAGTTAAAAACTATAAATGAATGACAAATATTTTAGGTTTTTTCTTCACCATCCCAAAGTCTTAGGTTTTTTTTATCACTAAGCACCGTACATAATAGACTATAGTAGTTGTAAAAAGTTAATTATATTTTATTTTTGAACTCCAAAATAAAATTTTAGGTTTTTTCCCCACTAAAAAACAAAGATAAAAGACTATAGTCCCTTGACATATATTGTTATATATTATAGGTAAAAATTAAAATTAAATAATGAAGCACAAATTTATTTATATTTACCTTTTCACATTGAATTATGGTAAATTAGATGTAAATATATTAAATATGTTTCTTCTCCATCACCAAATTTCATGTTTCTTCGTCAATAAGCCACAGAGTTAAAAAACTATAAATGAATGACAAATATTTTACGTTTTTTCTTCACCATCCCAAAGTCTTAGGTTTTTTTATCATTAAGCACCGTACATAATAGACTATAGTAGGTGTGTAAAAAGTGAATTATATTTTATTTTTTCAAATCCAACATAAAATTTTAGGTTTTCCCCACTAAAAAACAAAGATAAAAAGACTATAGTCCAGCGACATATATTTTAATTAAATAAGTAAAAATTAAATTAAATAATGAAGCTCAAACTTATTTATATTTACCTTTTACACATTGAATTACGGTAAATTAGATAGTAAATATATTTAATATGTCTCTTCTCCATCACCAAATTTCATGTTTCTTCGTCAGTAAGCCACAGAGTTAAAAAACTATAAATGAATGACAAATATTTTAGGTTTTTTCTTCACCATCCAAAGTCTTAGGTTTTTTTATCACTAAGCACCGTAGATAATAGACTATAGTAGGTGTAAAAAATTAG